>PVKU01017869.1:0-10405 GCA_004027475.1 Anoura caudifer
GAACAGTAAAAAGACAGCAAACTCACAGGTATTAACAACCAGACCTAAAACAAAAGCCAACTAAGCAAACCACTACAACAGGAGCAGAAACACAGAAATGGAGATCACATGGAGGGTTAGCAATAGGGGAGTGGGAAGAGGAGAGAGGGGGACAAGGTACATAGAACAAGTAGCATAGATGGTAGGTAGAAAATAGACATGGGGAGGGCAAGAGTAGTGTGGGAAATGTAGAAGCTAAAGAACTTATGACACATGGGCATGAACTAAAGGGGCGAATGTGGGTGGGAGGGGTGTGCAGGGTGGAGGGTAATGAAGGGGGGAAAATGGGACAACTGTAATAGCATAATCAATAAAATATAATTAAAAAAACACAAAAAAATAAAAATAAAAAATAAAAAATAAAAAATAAAAGAAAATTGAACTGTACAGAAGTCCAACAACCATTCATCCAGACTGGTAAGAGGGGCAGAGTCACAGCAGGAAAAAGTGGAGGTGCGGACCTGGCCCGCAGGCAGCAGTGGCTGGCAGATCTCAGGCACATAGGCGGCGGCTAGCAGACCCCAGGCATGGGGTGGCAACTGTGCAGACCCAGTGAGGCCGAGCAAGGCGGCTGGCTGACCAGGTGGTCCCACATTCACAGGCAGATAATCCAGGTGAAGGGGAAGCAGCAGAAGGGACTGGAATCCAAGAGAGAGCAGAGCAAGCACCATTATTCCCTCTCCAACCGCGCCCCCACATGCAGCGTCACTACCCAGTGACTGGGCTGCCCCGCCCTGGGGAACACCTAAGGCTCCACCCCTCGCTACATAACAGCCACGGCTAGACAAAAAAATAATAATAATAAAAAACCAGAAACAAAAATGGCTCAAACCAGAGAACAAATCAAAGCCCCAGAGCCAATTTATCTAAGCGACCAAGAGATAGCCAACCTATCAGATGCACAGTTCAAAGCCCTAGTGATCAGGATGCTCACAGAATTGGTTGATTTTGATCACAAATTAGATGAACAAATGAAGGCTACAATAAGTGAAATGAAGAAAAACGCACGGGGAACCAATAGAGATGGGAGGAAAACTGGGACACAAATCAATGGAGTGGACCAGAAGGAAGAAACAAACAACCAAACAGAAAACAAGGAAGAAACAAGAATTCAAAAAAATGAGGAGAGGCTTAGGAACCTCCAGGACATCTTTAAACATCCCAACATCCGAATTGTAGGGGTACCAGACGGGGAAGAGGAAGAGCAACAAGTGGAAAACTTATTTGAACAAACAATAAAGGAGAACTTCCCCAATCTGGCAAAGGAAATAGACTTCCAGGAAGTCCAGGAAGCTCAGAGAGTCCCAAAGAAGTTGGACCCAAGGAGGAACACACTAAGGCACATCATAATTCCATTAGCCAAGATTAAAATGAGGGAGAGAATTCTAGAAGCAGCAAGGGATAAAGGCAGAGTCACCTACAAAGGAGTTCCTATCAGACTGTCAGCTGATTTCTCAAAAGAGACCTTACAGGCAAGAAGAGGCTGGAAAGAGGTATTCCAAATCATGAAAGTCAAGGACCTACATCCAAGATTGCTCTATCCAGCAAAGCTGTCATTTAGAATGGAAGGGAAGATAAAGTGCTTCTCAGATAAGGTCAAGTTGAAGGAGTTCATCATCACCAAGCCCTTATTATATGAAATGTTAAAGAGACTTATCTAAGAAAAAGAAGATAAAAAATATGAATAGTAAAAAGACAGCAAACTCACAGATATTAACAACCACACCTAAAACAAAAGCCAACTAAGCAAACCACTACAACAGGAGCAAAAACACAGAAATGGAGATCACATGGAGGGTTAGCAACAGAAGAGTGGGAGGAGGATAGAAGGGGACAAGGTACAGAGAAGAAGTAGCATAGATGGTGGGTAGAAAATAGACATGGGGAGGGCAAGAATAGTGTGGGAAATGTAGAAGCTAAAGAACTTATGACACATGGACATGAACTAAAGGGGGGGAATATGGGTGGGAGGGGGTTTGCAGGGTTGAGGGGAATTAAGCGGGGGAATGGGACAACTGTAATAGCATAATCAATAAAATACATTTAAAAAGAAAGAAAAAGCTCCAACAAAAACTCTGGACATCAAACCCCAGGTAAGCTCCCCTGCGTGGCAATACCCTGTCACACATCAGTGCCAAGAGTAAGACATCCTGAGGGTCACAGAGCTTTGCATTTGAAACCCTTCCAGACTCTGGCCTTTTCATCTCTTCCTTTGGCCAATTACAATTTGTATCCTTTTTATGTAATATACCATAACCTTGAGTATAAGTGTTCCATGAGTTCCATAAGTCTTTCTAGAGAATTACATAGTCTGAGGGTAGTTTGGGAAGCCCCCTTGAATTTGGAGTTGGTGTCCGAAGCAAGGGTGGTCTTGTATGGACTCCTCTCTCTGTCTTTGTAGTGGACCCAAATGCCCAGCTATTGGTGTCAGAGTCTTGGACAGCCTTGTGTGGAGACTGTGTGCTCTAACTGCCCTCTAACTGTGCCCTCGAGTTGGCTGAACTCTCCCAGCTGGCTTAAACACCTCACAGGAAAGGATATGGATACAGAGAGAGGTGAGGAAATGGTGCCAATAATTAATCTACTTTGAGTCCTTGTTTTTATTCTTGAAAGTGATGATACATGGCCAAGATACCATCAACCGGTAGAAAGAAAATTCTGTCAGAGTAGGTTGAAGGTTGTGACTATGAGAAAAATAAAGCCATTTCCTATTTCTTAGCCTGTTCAGGTTATTCTATAAATTTCCAGGGAGCTGTTGTATGTGGATGTGCAATAGAATGTGACAGTGAATGGGATTTGAGGAAAATGGGTGTAGAATCTGATGGTAGGTAAGATGGTCAAGACCCATAGGACACACCAGACCCCAGCCCTGCAGGGAGCCCTTGTGGATCTCTCCAAAGTGTACCCACTACCTTCTCCAAGCCCTCTACAAATCTCTCTACTCCGAGGCTCCATCCCAGCTTCAGGAGTCTAGAGACTGAATTTCCTTCACACAAACAATTTACCTACCTTAAAAACAAACCTCTATTTTGCATAATAATACCCCAGTGGAGCAGGAGACAAGAGTCTCCAACTGCATAGGAGAAGGCCCACCCTTGACATCTTCACCTTTTAGTAGCATCCTCGCTTCTGTTCATTCTTGTTGGTTCTTCCAGTCATCAGACTCTGCCTCAGGGACCCCAAATACAGAGAAAGAAGCAGGTTTCTCTGATTCAGAGCAGAGATTTCAGCAGAATGAGAAGAGGATGAGACTCTGAGCACTGGGCTAAAGGTGGATGGGAAAATGGAAGAATCCAGGCAGAGGGCCCACAGAGAGAGACTCTGTAACCAGGACAAAGCTGTAGCCGTCTCACAAACAAACTTGGTGCAGAGAGCACAGGATTCACTTCTGACCTTGCTCTCACCTTCTGGCCATTCTCTTAATGTGCCTCATGTGCCAAGCAGCCTCATCTCCACTTCACCACACAAAACCACTAATGAGACAGAGCCTGCTATGGACTTGCCATGTGGGAAGTTACCCTGGTGCAAAGGCAGCTTCCCAGTGCACCACCAGGGAGGTTTGAGCAGAAAGTCTCGTGGACCAAGTCAAGGTGCTCAAATCAAATGGTTTATTAAATCAGTAACAAAAATACAAGGAGAACCAAGGCAGGGAAAGAAAAATTTAGGAAACAGTTCAACCAGGGTGGAAGAACCACACTACCTGGTGTGCTCATGTGTTGCATGATCTTTGTGTGTGTGTGTGTGTGTGTGTGTGTGTGTGTGTGCGCACCTTCATTTCTCACCTGTCACTTTCTCTCTGTCTTCCTCTCCCACATCAGCTTCGCTACTGACACGTGGTCATGGGAAAATTGAGTTGGAATTAACAACAGGTGTCAGAGGATAGAAGTTACCCAGAGCGAACAGGTATTTTATTCCATCAGGAAGGTGAAGAAGCAAGTATGTCTTGTCATCAGCTGTAGCTCATCGGTAGCTTGCTAAGCAACCATGCCTTTTATCTGCATGTCTTGGGCACAGAACAAGTGGGACCGAAAATGGGCATCACCCAAGAGTGCCAATTTAAGACCTCATGAATATTGAGTGCTTCAGAAGTATGCACTGCTTGTTGGTCCTTTCATGCCTTCCTATAAATATTCATCACACATATTCTCTATGTGCTTTCTCACAAATTCCCTCTATAACTGAGTTTTTCTTATTTTCTATGGTAGAATTGTTCTTAAATATTAATACAAATACACATTACTGGTTCCTCTGTCAGAGTTATGTTCAGCCTGATCCTCAAGATAAAGCAAAGACCTGTCACATCTCAGAGCCACTCAGGCATGACTCAGATGCCTGCAGCCAAACAGAAAGAAACAGGAACTGAAGTCACAGAAGTTCACAAGGAGGAAAAGGTGGGATATCTTTGGGGACAGGAGGCAGGTTCAGGAGCAGCTATAATGAAAAAGAAAGGCTGGCCACCCAGGAAAGCATCCAAGCCTGTAATAATGACAGGTCTGAGTTGAGACAAGCAGTCAGTATAAATGGAGTGCTACAGGAGGTGACATTCACAAAGAATGCAGTGTGAATGAGGTCCCCCAAAGCTGAGAAAGATAACACTGAGCCAGAGTGGAGGGGAAAAGGAAGAAAAATTCAAACAGAGAAAACCCAGGGAGAAAAGTGACATTCGGGAGCCAGGCTGCAGCCACCCATTTGGGATTCAGCAACAGGCTCCAGGACCTATGACAAACATAATCCAGTCTTGCAGGGACACAATCTGGAGGGAAAGTAATAGAAATTATGTTATCAAAGTCTGCTCTGAAGTGCAGAGCAGGAATCTCATCAAGGACATGATGCTGTCTGTGGCACAGATTATGATGTTAAATCTGCTTATGCCTCTCCTGCAAAATATTTTGGATTATTTCTCTAGACTAGATCAGTAATATTGAGTAACTCCAAGATGATTGAATTCCTAAAGGCAGGGAGCTATAGGAAGTGGAAACAAAGATCAAAGGCCAGGAGATCCTGGGTTTGTCGTTGAGGGGGAAAGAGGGAGAAAGAGAAGTAGAGAAACATTGATGTGAGAGAGAAACATTGATTAGTTGCCCCTTGCACATACACCAACTGGGGACCTAGCTCACAACCCAGACATGTGTCCCGACCAGGAATCGAACCAGTGACCCTTTCCTTTATGGGACGATGCCCAACCAACTGAGCCACACCAGTCAGAACAGATCCTGGCTTTGGTCCTGATTCAGTCACTTATCAGCTATGACCTTGGACTGGTCATGTCACTTACTAATGTATTGTCCTTGAATCATTTTGAACTTAGTCCTCTGTGGTGGCTCCATCAAGCTTCATTTCTATTCCTGTGCCGTCCTGTCCAGTCTCACTGTTATTTCTCCTCAGGGAAGCAGTGAACGTTTGAGGGTCAGAGCATGGGATTTGGAGACAAACAGATGCGGGAGTGGATTCCAGCTCTGTCGCACAAAGCCACAGGACCTCAGCCTCTTTATCTGAAAACTGAATATGTCAATATTAATTACCTCATAAGGTGGTTAGTGAGGATTAAAAGAGATTTATTATCTATAAAGTGCTCAGAACAGTGCCAGGTCCTTAATTAGCATTTAGCATATATTAGCTGTTTTTATTAGTCATCTTTGCACTGAATAATTTCTCCTGCCTATTATTCTATTATTTTTATCTCCCTTTTTAGTTCTATCAAGTGGAGAAGGTTTAACAAAGCCACAAATCACATGTCAATAATAGTGGCAGGGCCCACCACCAATGGACTATCGTTCTCCTTGAAGAAAGGCTCTGGGCCTGAGACATACAGGGAGGTGGCTGGCCTTTCTAATTACCTTGCTGTGCCATGTTTGTCCCTCATCCCCTGTTCCCCAGGTCAAGCAGTCACCGAGAAATCACATGCCCCTACCTATTTATGTGATAAAAAATCCTAGCATAGGGCATGGTTTATGGTAGATGTTTATTTGGAAACAGTTTCTCCACTTCCTCCAGCATTATCCATTCTGGGCATTAAAAGGGCACTGGCTACTGGTCCTGCAGAATGACATCATCTTGCCCTTCAAGGCCCCGGCACCATTGATGACTTCTTCTGTGACTTCTGCCCCTCTGCCTCAGCACCACCTTGCCTGTGCTGACATTGCCAAGGCTGAAGCCATCTTCTTCCTTCGTTCTGCTTACCCTCTTCATCATCACTGTCATCCTGGTCACCTCCTGAATGAGGTGTTCCCTGAAAACCCTAAGCGAATCTCCTCTTCAGTGGCACCGTCATATTCACATACATGCAGCCAAGCTCTCGCACTCCCAAGGCGATGGGCTGAACCCTGCAGTCCTCTAGCAGGGCAGAGCCAGGCCAAGTTACACAATCCTAGAGAGCGGAGTGGTGACTCTCAACCAAGAATGAGCCAAGGGCCAAATACCAGGAGAAGAAGGACAAGAGTTCAACATAAGAAAAGCACAGGTGGTACCCTTGGTAGGCAAGAAAAATATTGGATTCCCTTGCCGTGAGGCCATTGGAAGTCAAAACTGACTCATGAGGAGCCAAACTCAGAGTAAAGGGCTGTTGCCAGATCCCTCCATGCTCTTGCTGATGCACAAAATTTGAAGTTAAACTACTCTTGAAGACCCCTCCTTTTATATCCTGGTTCCCGACATTGACCTCTCTTCCATATTTCTATTGTATCAGATGAGAGACAGTGGTCAAAGACCACACTTCACAGGCTGCAGTGAAGTGTGTGTACTCTTTTCCTATACCTGTTTCCTCACCAGCCTCTGTTTTTCTTAAGCTCTCCACTCCCCAAAATGGCACAGCTGTCCCTGGGATGATGCTGAATTACATCTAGAGTTGCATTCCTACAGACTCTGCTCACCATTGCTATCTGGCTATGTATTTCAACTGCCCATCTGAATGGAGGGTTTCCCGGTTTAGTTGGGAATGGAGTCCTTTACTCCCTGAGAGCGGTACCAAACCTCATACTTCATTTCATCCCCAACTGAGCTTAACACAGTGCTAGGTACTAAATCAGATCTGAAGGCATATTTATTTATGTGTATTTCACCCCTTCCTCTT
Source organism: Anoura caudifer (assembly GCA_004027475.1). Taxonomy (NCBI): domain Eukaryota; kingdom Metazoa; phylum Chordata; class Mammalia; order Chiroptera; family Phyllostomidae; genus Anoura; species Anoura caudifer. The sequence continues at coordinate 7,109 of PVKU01017869.1, forward strand.
TGGATTTTCAGCTTTGCCACACCAAGTGATAAAAAGAATACCACTTGTTGTTACTCTATCAGGCTTAGAACTTTAATCAAATGCTACTGCTCCTTGAAGAAGGTGCTTCCCAATAATCATAATTTACAATTAATATTTATTGAGTATATGTTATGTGCCAGGTATTCATGGGAGGCACATTGTACATGCTATCTCATTCAACCCTCATAACAGTTCTGAGTAGACTGTGCATATTTCACATAGGAGGAAATTGAGAACCCAAGAAATTAGTATGTCTGGGATCCTGTGCAGTTTATAATTGGCAGACCTAGGTCCACCTGACTCCACAACCCATGCTCTACTCTAGTGCCTAAAACCTCTTACGGAAAGGCATGCAATAAGCTTACATTTCTAATGCTTCCCCAACAAATCTGAAGGGTTGCTCCCTATTTCCCACCAGGCCCTAACTCTCTACTAATCCCATAGTCTTTACTAAGGAGTTTCCCATTTCTATGGAACATCTGAAAGGCAATGTGGAACAGGAAAAAGGAAATGGGATAGAAGGGGCAGAAAAAATTAGGAAATGAAAGGGCTCCTGGTGTCACTGCATTGGCCCCACCCCTCTTGCCACCAAACAAAGCCCCAATTCCCTAAGCCAATTACCTCTCCCTAGACCCCTTCATGGATCCCCTCTTATTGCTAGCACAGAGTTCTCTTTGTGAGTGAACACAAATAATGAATCCACCCCTTATTCCAAGGCAAGTCCAGGCTAGTTTCGAGAGACCACCTTCTTACACCATATATGAGAAATATTCTCAAAATGGATTAAAGACATAAATGTAAGACTCAAAATGATAAAACTCCTAGAAGAAAACATAGGCAATAAATTTCTGATATCTCTTTCTCAGCAAATTTTTTTTCTGCTATATCTCCTCAGGCAAGAGAAACAAAAGAAAAAATAAACAAATGGGACTGCATCAAACTAAAAAGTTTTCACACAGCAAAGGAAACCATCAACAAAACAAACAAAAAAAACTTACTAAATGGAAGAAGATATTTACCAATAATACATCTGATAAGGAATTAGTACACAAAATTTATAAAGAAGTCACACAACTCAACACCAAAAACACAAATTAAAAATGGGCAAAGGACCTGAATAGACACTTCTCCAAAGAGGACATACAGGTGACCAACAGACACATGAAAAGATGCTCAACATCACTAATCATCAGAGAAATGCAAATTAAAACCACAATGAGATATCACCTCACACCTCTCAGAATGACTCTCATCAATAAAATGTGTTGGCCGAGATGTGGAGAAAAGAGAGCCCTTGTACACTCTTGGTGGGAGTGCAGACTGGTGCAACCACTGTGGAAAACAAGATAGAGTTTCCTCAAAAAAAATTAACAATGAAACTGCTTCACAACCCAGTGATTCCACTTCTAGATACATATTTAAAGAAACCCAAAAACTAATTTGAAAGAATATATGCACCCCTATGTTCATTGCAACATTATTTACAAAAGCCAAGATATTGAAGCCACCCAAGTGCCCATCAATATATAAGTTAATAAAAAGTGATAGTACATATATACAATGCAATATATTCTTGGCCATAAAAAAGAATGAAATCTTACCATTTGTGATAGCATTGATGAAACTAGCAGGTATTATGCTAAGTGAAATAAGTAAGAAAAGGACAAATGCCCAACAATTTCACTTATGTGTGGAATCTAAAAACAAAATAAATGAACAAACAGACTCATAGATAAAAATAATAGGCTGGGACTTCCGGCAAAGATGGAGGCATACGTAGACACACTGTTCCTCCTCACACAACCAGAATAAGGACAACAATAATTTTAAAACAAAAAAAATCCAGTACTGATAGAAAAATGAACTGTATGAAAGTCCAAGAACTGAGGAGTTAAAGTAGACACATTCATCCGGACTAGTAGGAGGGGTGGAGTTGGGCAGCCAGGACAGAGAGGGTTCTCGGCAAAGCAGTGGCTGGCAGACCCCAGGTGTGCAAGGTGGCAGCTGGTGGACCCAACAAGGCGGCAGATTGTGGAATGGGGTGCAGTGCACAAGGCAGCTGGGGGACCAGGCAGTCCCACATTCACATGCAAATAAACCAGGCAAAACTGGGGAGTGAGACAGACCACACAGCCCAGGGTCCCAGCACAGGGAAATAAAGCCTCAAACCACCAATTGAAAATATCTGTGGGGATTGAGGTTCTGGGAGAAACTCCCAGCCTCACAGGAGAGTTCGTTGGAGAGACCCACAGGATCCTAGAATGTACACAAGCCCACCCACATGGGAATCAGCACCGGAAGGACCTAATTTGCTTGTGGGGAACAGGGGAAGTGACTGAAATCCAGCAGAGAGCAGAGCAAGCGCCATTGTTCCCTCTTGGACCCCTGCCCCACACACAGCATCACAACCCAGCTACTGGGTTGCCTTGTCCTGGGCAACACCTAAGGCCCCGCCCCTCACTATGTAACAGATGCACCCAAACCAAAAAAAAAAAAAAAAAGGCCCAAACGAAAGAACAGATCAAAGTTCCAGAAAAAATACAACTAAGTGACCAAGAGGTAGCCAACCTATCAGATGCATAGTTCAAAGCCCTGGTAATCAGGATGCTCACAGAATTGGTCTGCGGTTGAATTGGTCACAGGTTGAATTTAATTGCAAATCAGATGAAAAAATGAAGGCTACAATAAGTGAAATAAAGGAAGATGTACAGGGAACCAATAGTGATGGGAAGGAAACTGGGACTCAAATCAATGGAGTAGACCAGAAGGAAGAAACAAACAACCAAACAGAAAACAAGGAAGAAACAGGAATTCAAAAAAATGAGGAGAGGCTTAGGAACCTCCAGGACATCTTCAAACATCCCAACATCTGAATTATAGGGGTACCAGAAGAGGAAGAAGAACAGCAACAAGTGGAAAGCTTATTTGAACAAATAATAAAGGAGAACTTCCCCAATCTGGCAAAGGAAATAGACTTCCAGGAAGTCCAGGAAGCTCAGAGAGTCCCAAAGAAGTTGGACCCAAGGAGGAACACACCAAGGCACATCACAATTACATGAGCCAAGATTAAAATGAAAGAGAGAATTCTAGAAGCAGCAAGGGATAAGGGCACAGTCACCTACAAAGGAGTTCCCATCAGACTGTCAGCTGATTTCTCAAAAGAGACCTTCCAGGCAAGAAGGGGCTGGAAAGAAGTATTCCAAGTCATGAAAGTCAAGGACCTACATCCAAGATTGCTCTATCCAGCAAAGCTGTCATTTAGAATGGAAGGGAAGA
>PVKU01017870.1:0-10398 GCA_004027475.1 Anoura caudifer
ATGATGAACTCCTTTAACTTGACCTTATCTGAAAAGCACTTTATCTTCCCTTCCATTCTAAATGACAGCTTTGCTGGATAGAGCAATCTTGGATGTAGGTCCTTGACTTTCATGACTTGGAATACTTCTTTCCAGCCCCTTCTTGCCTGGAAGGTCTCTTTTGAGAAATCAGCTGACAGTCTGATGGGAACTCCTTTGTGGGTGACTGTGCCCTTATCCCTTGCTGCTTCTAGAATTCTCTCCTTCATTTTAATCATGGCTAATGTAATGATGATGTGCCTTGGTGTGTTCCTCCTTGGGTCCACCTTCCTTGGGACTCTCTGAGCTTCCTGGACTTCCTAGAAGTCTATTTCCTTTGCCAGATTGGGGATGTTCTCCTTTATTATTTGTTCAAATAAGTTTTCCACTTGTTGCTCTTCCTCTTCCGGTACCCCTAGAATTCAGATGTTGGGACATTTAAAGATGTCCTGGAGGTTCCTAAGCCTCTCTTCATTTTTTTGAATTCTTGTTTCTTCCTTCTTTTCTGTTTGGTTGTTTGTTTCTTCCTTGTGGTCCACTCCATTGATTTGAGTCCCAGTTTTCCTCTCATCACTATTGGTTCCCTGTGTGTTTTTCTTCATTTCACTTATTGTAGCCTTCATTTGTTCATCTAATTTGTGAGCAAAATCAACTGGTTCTGTGAGCATCCTGATCACCCATGCTTTAAACTGTGCATCTGATAGGTTGGCTATCTCTTGGTCGCTTAGATGAATTGGCTCTGGGGCTTTGATCTGTTCTCCTATTTGAGCCATTTTCTAGGTTTTTTTTTTTTGTTGTTGTTGTTTTGTGGTTTTTTTTTGTCTGTTTGTTTTTGGTCTGGTCGTGGCTGTTACGTAGTGAGGGGTGCTCACCAGGGTGGGGCAACACAGTTGCTGGCTTGAGATGCTGTATGTGGGGGCGGGGTTTGAGAGGGAACAATGGTGCTTGCTCTGCTCTCTCTCAGGTTCCAGTCCCTTCCGCCACTTTCCTCAAGCAAATTGGGCTCCTCTGGTGCTGATTTCCATGTGGATGGGCTTGTGTATGTTCTAGGACCCCGTGGGTCTCTCCAGCGAACTCTCCTGTGAGGCTGGGATTCTCTCCCGGCACTTCAGCCCCCACAAGTGTTTTCAATCGGTGCTTTTAGGCTCTATTTCCCGGCACTGGGGCCCTGCACTGCACAGTTTGTCTTGCTGCCCATTTTCACCTGGATTATCTGTGCGCGAATGTGTGGCCGCTGTCAGCCGCCTTGTGTGCCTTGCTTGGTCTGCTCATTGCCTCCCTGTGCTCGGTAACTGCCGCCTGTGCACCCAGGACCACTAGCCACTGCTTTTTCCTGCCGTGATCCCTCTCCGCCGGCCACCAAGTTTGCCCCTCTTATTGGTCTGGCTGAATTGTTGTTGGACTTCCGTACAATTCAGTTTTCTATCTGTTCTGGTTGGGGTTTTTTTGTTCTATATTTTTGTTGTCCTGAATCTTGTTTGTGAGAGGAGGCACAGTGTGTCCACCTACGCCTCCATCTTGGCCAGAAGTCAAGTCCTATTTTTTTCTATTTTTTTAAGATTTTAATTATTTAATTTTAGAGAGGGAAGGGAGGGAGAAAGAGAGGGAGAGAAACATCAGTGTGTGGTTGCCTCATGAGTGCTCTCCTACTGGGGACCTGGCCTGCAAGCCAGGCATGTGCCCTGACTGAGAATCGAACCAGCGACCCTTTGGTTTGCAGACCGGCACTCAAAATAATTTTTTAAACATGTAATAACCTGACTATTTAGTCAGGGGCACTGACCTCTTTTCACTTAGATTGTCAAATAAAAAAATGATGACACCCAACACAACAATAGCTGTCCAGTATGAATGAATCAAAATTATACCTATTTTTTGTCAGATTGGCAAAAAAGACAACATACCTTCTGGTGTGCCTCAGAATTTTATTAACTAGTTTATATGTGCCATGAGATGAAAAGGGCTGAAAATTGGTTCTCAAACAATTCTAGCAAAAATATATCTCCTTTTATACTGGTGCCTTTGTTTCTACAAGAGAGCCCTAAAAGTAGAGTTTCTGTTGCAAAGGGTATGTGTATTTTAATTTTTAATAGCTATTGATGAATCACTTTTCAAAAAGTGATAATATTTCACACTTCTGCCAGCAATACATAAAAATTTTCCTTTGCCTTATATCTTTACCACCCTTGAATGTTACTCTTTTTTTCTTAGCCTGTGTTTTAAAAAAATGACACCCTTTGCTTTACCCTGCATTTCCTTGTTCATTAGTCAGGGCTGTTGTCAACAGCCATCCACCTGGGTTTCCTCTCATTAAATGCGTATACACATCCTGTGCCTGTTTCTTCTGTTGGATTGCTTATGATTTCTCTATCAATTTATAGAAGATTTTTGTATTATTGGGTTTTAAAATCTATTATGTATTGCAGTTTATTGCTCTGTTTTACTTTGTTAATGGTGATTTTTTTCCAGAAAGATTTTATGTTTCTATATATTCAGATATATCAATCTTTTTCTTTATGCTTTTAGGTTTCCTGACTTTTGTTAGATCTCCTTTAAAAATATTCTCCTGTTTTGGGTTTTTCTGTTTATCTTTTGACATTAATATTAAACTTGTAACCCATTTGGGATCTGTTTGTATATAGTATAAGTCGAGCATTTAACTTCCCTTTTCTAAAGTCATTTAAATATTATATGCTTATCATTGGACCTCCATATTGAAATCTTATCCAGTAATTCATTACAATTTATCACTGGATGGATAAGTAAGAATAGGATATAGGACCCACCCTAAATGACCAAATTCCAAAAGTTTGTTCCATAAATTTTTGATTTATGATGTTAAAGTGTTTATTTCTCTGTGATGCTGAAGAATAGAATTTTTTTTTCAGTTCTGAATGCATATATGTTTTGTAGTCACTTGTCCCAGGGTCAAATAAATGTTCTGATAATGCATTGTTTTGTGTCTCTTTAACCTAGAACAGGGTCACCAAATTTTCTCTGTAAAGGCCTGAATAGTAAACATTTTAGGCTTTGTGAGCTATATGGTCTCTGTCACAACTATTCAGCTCTGCCATTATAGTGTGAAAGCAGCCATGCACAGCATGAAAAAGAATGAGCTTAATTGTTTTCCAATAAAACTTTAATGGGGAAAAAAGCCAAACCCAGCTCAGGGCAAGCTACATTTGGCCCATGGGTTGAAGTATGCCAATTTCTGATTTACAGCAGTATACCTCCTGTTTTTTGTGTTTTTTCCTTCTTCAAAAGGCCTAAGCCAGTGTTCTTGTAGAATGTCTCTTTAGATGGAAACCATTGCATTTATACATTTCTTATCTTACTAGTATTCCGTTAAACGGTCCATGTAGGTACTATAGTTGTTGCTAGTGGCCTACATCTGGATTACACAAGCCCAGATTTATATCTAAAGTATCTTTTAAAAAATATTTTGTCTTTTCCCAGAACAAACTTAAGGTAAACCTGAGGTAGGAAAAGTGGCATCAGAATAATTCCATTTATCACTGATAATTTGGATCTTCAATTTTTGGAATTCAGAGAGCTCCAAGAACATTATCTCATAATTCTCAAACCACTCTCTGTGGGCATATACTATTAACTTGTGAATGTAGTTTGTCTGTCGTCTTTGAAGGTTAGAGAGCTGCTTCACATAAGTTAAAAGCAAAGTAGAGATGAATTTTAAAAGCTGTTTCATAATCTTTCTAGACCACTGCTAAGTCCACAGTTGCTCTTATTAGAATTACAAGGATCATTATAATGCAGTTTGAAATTTTTCTAGTCAAAAGATAAAAAACATAAAATGGTAATTTCAGTCTGTTCTGGTTAGTTCATTTTATGCTTAACTAAATAAACATTTCTGATGGGTGCTGAATAAATAGTTAATGATAATGGTTCTTATCAAAAATATGTAAGAGTTTACAGAGAACAGCAGACACTATCTTTGTTATTTATCACCTAAATGTCCTTAGTGTGAATAACATTTTGTTCTTAAAGGTTCTCTAGGACAAGACAGTATATCTACCATTAAAAATAATTTAGGGTTCAGGTTATTAATTTTGTTAAGTTTTGGATAGAGACATTTCTGCACATGAAGGTGTGATGTGTGTTATTCTTACTTCAAACATATTTCTTCCTCTTATTCCTGTTTCAGTTAATGGTGTCTTATCACCCAGGCTGGATATATCCGTGATCTTCATTACTTTTCTCTCCCTTTCCTCTAATCAATTTGGTTACTTACTACTGTTTGTCTACAGTATTTTATGTGCCTGCCCAATCATTCATTCATTCATTCATTCATTCATCATTTACTTCCTTCCTTCCCATGGCCACTGCCCTAAATCGGTTCCTTATCACCTGAGCTCTGACTTTCACCTTTCTAGTCCTTCACTCTGCTTCCTGAAAGACACACCCAACCACTGGAATCTTCTTAAATGACTTCCATGATCTGAAGTCCTAAGGCCTTATTGAGAAACCTCACCTTGAGTGTATTTCATCCTTACTCTCCTTACGTTAGTCTTTTAAACTTTACACAAATAATCTCTGCATTACTTCTGTTGTTTCCTCTATTCTGAAATATCCCTTCCTCTGTTTTTTCCTGTAAAAATCTTAGTACACGTGCCATTTCCTTCATGAAACTTTAATTTTTCCTGTCAGACTTAATTATTTCCCCTGTATATGCATTCACAAGACCAGTATCAATCCTTTTCTTTTTTTTATTTTCTTGATTATGCTATTACAGTTGTCCCAGTTTTCACCTTTTCCTCCCTCTGCCTGGTACCCCTATTCCCTCCAGTAACCCACTCTCTGTAGTTCATGTCCATGGGTCATGCATATAAGCTCTTTGGCTACTCCATTTCCTATACTGTTTTCAATATCCCCTCTCTATTTTGTACTTCTTAATTCCTGCACTTTTTCCTCCAATCTCCCCCTCCCCCCATCTGATAACCCTTCAAATGATCTCCATATCTATGATTCTGTTTCTCTTCTGCTTGTTTGCTTAGTTTGTTTTTTAGATTAAGTTGATAGTAGTGAATTTATTGCCATTTTAATGTTCACAGTTCTGATCTTTCTCTTATATAAGTCCCTTTAACATTCCATATAATAATGGCTTGGTGATGATTAACTCCTTTAGTTTTACCTTGTCAGGGAAGTAATTCATCTGCCCTTCAATTCTAAATGACAGCTTTGCTGGATAGAGTATTGTAGGTTGTAGGCCCTTGCTTTTCATGACTTTGAATACTCTTCCATTCCCTTCTTGCCTGCAAAGTTTCTTTTGAGATATCAGCTGACAGTCTTATGAGAACTTCTTTGTAGGTAAGTCTCTGCTTTTCTTTTGTTTCTTTTAAGATTCTCTCTTTATCTTTACCTTTGGCATTTTAATTAGGATGTGTCTTTGTGTGCTCCTCTTTGGGTTCAACTTGTTTGAGATTCTCTGTGCTTCCTGGACTTAAATGTTTATTTCCTTCATCAAATTAGGGAAGTTTTCTTTAATTGTTTTTGCAATAAGTTTTCAATTTCTTGGTCTTCATCTCATCCTTCTGGCAGCCCTATGATTCAGATGGTACATTTGGAAATGTCCCAGAGACTCCTTAGTCTCTCCTCATTTTTTGAGTTCTTTTTTCTTCTTGCTGTTCTGATTGAATGCTTTTTTCTTCCTTGTGTTCCACATCATTGACTTGATTCTTGGCTTCCCTGTAGATTTTTCTTTATTTCACTTAATGTAACCTTCATTTCTGCCTGCATCTTTTTTATGCTATTGCAGTGCCCAATGAGTTTTTTGAGCATCCTGATAACCAGTGTTTTGAAGTCTGCATCTGATAGGTTGGTTATCCCCATTTTGTTTAGTTCTTTTTCTAGAGTTTTGTTCTCTTCTTTCATTTGGGCCCTGTTTCTTTGTCTCCTCAATTTGGCAGCCTCCCTGTGTTTGTTTCTATGTCTTAGGTAGAGCTGCTTTGAGCCCCTGTCTTAGTAGGGTGGCCTATTGTAGAAAAGCTCATTTGTAAGTTGTGTGGGGCAGAGCCTTAGGTAATTGCCAGGGCAGGACAATCCATGTCACTGCTCTGTGGCTCTGTGGAGGAGGGCTCAGAGCGGGGACAATGCTGCTGCCTGGCCTCTTGAGTTTTGCCCCGGAGTAAGCTGCCTCCCAGCACTCACCCTGTTGCCAGTCACTTCAGTTTCTTCCCTTACACCACTGGTGCCCTTCCAGCTATTGCCGTGATGCAGAATCCCAGAAAGGGTTTGTCTGCCGAAGTCTTTATGATGCAGACTCTTTAAGAGGAGTCTCTTGAGAATCCTGTCGTTTCTTCTGCTGCCCCAACCCCCACTGATTTTTACAGCCAGAAGTTACGGGAATGTATCTTCCTGCTGCTAGGACCCTGGTCTGGGTGGACTGGTCTGGGGCTGGGATCCCTCACTCCCAAGATATCCCTCCTGATTTTTATCCACGTCACATGAATATGGGACCGCCCATTCCACATCTCTGCTCTTCTCTGTGCTACTCCTTGTCTCCACACCACTGCGCGCCTCTCCACGTCTCCACTCCTTCTACCCGTCTGGATGAATCTTTGGTTGTCAGGCTTCCATATAGCTCAGTTTTCTGATGAATCTGGGTGATGTTTGTTTTGTAGTCTAGTTGTAATTTTTGCTGTAGTTGTGTGATGAGGTGAAGTATGTTTACCTATGCCTCCATCTTGACCAGAAGTCAGAACTAAACCTTTTCAATTACACCTTTGACATTTTATTTTGAATTGTAGCTTATTGTGTGTGTGTGTATTTATATATATTTATATATATATCCTGTACTACCCTGAGCTTGTTGTGGGGGGAGACTGTATATAGAACACAGTCACACCCTAATAACTTTGCATGTAGTAGTCCTTGCTTTCAGTTTTTACTTCAATTCCATAATTCATTGAGCAGATCAGTTGAGCAATTTTAAGAATTGATTCATCTTCATACTTATCTTAAATGGCCAGCACATCTACTTGGCTTTTAAAAGTTCTCTGTGAACTTTTAACCTAGGGAAGCTTATTTGCTGCTCTTCCTGAGCTATAGCTAGAAGAATGGCCAATAAATGCTCAACAGCACTAATTACCAGAGAAATGCAAATTAAAATATCAATGAGATACCACCTCAGACCTGTCAGAATGGCTAGCATCAATAAGTCAACAAACAGCAAGTGCTGGCAATAATGTGGAGAAAAGGGAACCCTTGGGCATTGTTGGTGGGACTGCAAATTGGTGTGGCCACTATGGAAACAGTATGGACATTCCTTAAAATATTAAAAATAAAACTACCATCTGACTCAGTGATTATACTTTTGAGTATTTATCTGGAGGAATCCCAAATCACTAATTTGAAAAGATGTATGCACCCCTATGTTAATTGCCTCATTATTTACAATCGCCAAGATATGGAAGAAACTTATGTCCACCAAAGATGAATGGATTCTCACACACACACGATAATGGAATATTAGCCATAAAAAAATGAAATCTTACCATTTACAACAACATGGGTAGACCTAGAAAGGCATTTTGCTAATTGAAATAAGTCAGCCGGAGAAGGACAACTGCCATATGATTTCACTCATATGTGGAATCTAAAAAGCAAAATAAATGAACAAACAAAACAGAAGCAAACTCATAGAGAACAAACTGATAGTTGCCAGGTCGGGGAGGTTTGAGGGAATAGGTGAAAAGGTGAAAGGGATTAAGAAGTATGAATTGCCAATCATAAAAATAGTCTCAGGGATGTAAAGTACAGCATAGGGAATATTGTGAGTAATATTGTAATAAAAATGTGTGATGTCAGATGAGTACTAGACTTATCAGAGTGATTGCTTCATAAGGTATGTAAATGCCTAGCCACTATGTTGTATACCTAAAACTAATATAATATTGTATGTCAAGTGTAAATAAAAAATTATTAAGAAGTCTTTCATTGTCTGCCCTGCCTGCCAATTGACCTAAGAGATGCAGTTTTCCCTGCTGGTCCCAGCTAATTAAATCGGAGGGACCCCTGAACAAGGGTAGCCCGTGGTTTGGGTGTGACAGTCTCAGGTAAGGCAAAGATGATAATTTGGGGATAAGATAGGGTCTTTTGAGGAGTTTCCATTTTTTTAATGGAGGGAAGCTGCCAAGACGGCGATGAGCTCGGTAGCTGAGAGGGTACATGGAGCTTGTGTTAAGGTAGCAATCACCGGCCATCCGTTCCTTACAGCTTCCTGAAAAGAACACAACCGACCAGCTGTGTCCACGCGTGAGATAGTTTGTGCAAATGTAAGAGAAAGATGCGTGCCTGAGAGAGTAACCGCAGTCCCTGATAGTACCCTAGGCCCTGGGGGCTCAGAGTGTCCTGCTGTCCTACAGACCTGCGGTGCTCATCCCAACTCTGTGCATTTGCTTAAATTGGCCTTCCTCCTTTGAGTCCTTCTCCCCTCTTCACACCATCCCAAATACTACCACCAGGTTAGTGTTTCTTAAAATCTGCTCTGATCATGTCATTTGTCTGGCCAAAAATCTTTAATGACTCCTTCACTCCTTTGTAATACAGTTTAAGTTCCTTAGAAATGTGTGCAACTCTACTTCTGGGATAGTTTCTCTAAAATGACAGAGTCCCTTCGATTTGGTATTTTGGTGTCACAGGTTATGATGAAAGTCACTAGCTCTGTTCTGTTGGCTATTTGCTTCAAAGAATTTTCAAGTTCTGTTATTATATTGCCTTACTTAGGTTTTCCTAAAACATCCTACAAAATGGGGTAAAACAGGTGAAGAAGGTCATGCTCTAGGAGTTTAAGGGAATTACCCAAGCTCACGTGACTAATACGTGAAAGAATTGGAAGCAAATGCTAGATCTTAGGATTTCTGGTCTTGTGCTCTGTAATTGTATACTGTCTAGGTCTTTGTTATCTTCCTATGAATGATCTCATCCTGCTTTTGTATGTGTTACCAAAGGACAGAGGCAATGGCACTAAGTCCATAGCAAGGAGACAATAATGTGAGAATTGAATTTTGGAACTGGGTCAGCCTCTATCTGTAATGTATTCAGTCTTCTTTACCTCCTTGAATAAACTACCTGAGAGGTGGCTAACAGTGTCTTAAAACATCAGAAGTTTTTTTTACATGTTTACTGTAGGTCAAAAATACTGATCTACTGAAATTGCCTAAATTAAAGTGTTCTAATTTTTGTTTTAATCTTCACCAGAGGATATGTTTATTGATTTTAGAGGGGGGGTGCGGCAGAGAGATAAAACATTAGTGAGAGAGAAGCATCCTGTTTGTGCCCTGACCAGGAATCAAACCCACAGCCTTTTCGGTGCATAGGATGATTGATGTTCCAACCAGCTGAGCCACCCGGCCAAAGCTAAAGTGTTTTAATTTATTATCCATTTTTTCCCATTAGAATGTGAGCTCCTTAGGACAGAGACTCTGTCCTGTTTACAGCTAAATCCTCAGTGTCCAGTATAAGACATTCAGTAAGTATCCGATGCCTAATTCACTGACTTAGTGTTTTCTGATCCTCCCATTGAGAGCACGTCCCCTCCAAGTCAAATGTTGTCTGCTTTTCTGAGGTTCCCTTTCTGCTGTAGGGCTGATGGGGGTGGCTTGCCCTGTAAAGGAGTGCGGACGTTGACCTAGAGCTGCTTGGAGCTGAAACAGTTATGTTCATGTGGCAAAAGCCTCTGAGTCGGGTGGCAAATAATTTATCTTTGTGTACCATTTTTCTCTCACTGCTACTTGTACTTTAATCTCCTGTAGCAATCAGCACTTTCAGGTTCCATTTTCAGAGATGCCGTGTGTCAAGGTCTGTCTGTACCGTGAACTGGAAACGGTCATGAAGCATCGCTCTACTAGACTGTAGGTGGAGTCTGAGATTCTGGACTTCGGTGAGAACTCCTCTGCGTGCGAAGAGTTTCGCGATAATGTAGGTGAGGGAAATACACAGACGTGTTTGAACCAGTGCATCAGCAAGTCTGCTTTTTTCAAGAGCAGGAAACACAAAAATCCAGGTGCTAAAAGGTTAATGAAGGATTACGGTCTATTCCTGAGACTTTGCCAGCTTCTGCGTGTTTGAACCTGGCCTTTTCTGACTTAATATTTGAATCCTTTGGGTGGTCTTATTGAATAAAGAACTCTATTGAGAAGGGGAAAGAGGACAAATAATGTGCCTGATCCTTGCAAGGGAGAAAAGACTATTGAAAGAGCACAAAGCTCTCAAGATACAGCGTGATGAAAACATTCAGAAATTAATTTACTGCTTGGGGCTTGTTGTAGCCTGAAGCAGTTGGTGGTGTTCCGCAGTGAGAACTGCTTTGTTTCTGGTGGCGATGTCAGGCCCCAGGAGTCTTTCACGTGACTATTTATTTGT
>PVKU01017871.1:0-10394 GCA_004027475.1 Anoura caudifer
CAGTTTCTTATCTCTTCTAAGTCACTGACTCTTGATCAAGTGAACCCAGTGGCCTTATATTGGATGGACAGGACAACTTACTATTTTTCTCAAAGATGAAGATGTCAGAGGACACTTTGGAGACTGGAGAGAAAGCAATACAGTCAAATCACCTTACCCCCAAACTCCACATTTTTGCCATTAACTTTTAATTTTTTTTTCTCAAATTATAGAATTCAGTGAAAAACTTCAAATGAGAGTAAGTGGAGTAGAGCCCAAAATTCCTTGGCCATTTTCACTCTTCTTCATCCTGTTCTCCTCTAGAGTGGAATCACCACCCACAGCTGGGGGCTGTTCCCTGGGACATTTTGACCCCCTACACATATACATGTCATATCATCATCACTTTCTAAATGTACCAATATGTGCTGCACACCTTTTCATGTCCATACTTTAACTTTCTTGTTTAAACAAGAGAGCCTTTTATTAAAATTATTTACATGAAACATGATTTACTCATATTTGCATAGCGCAGTTAAAAACTATTCATTTAAGAATATGAACTAAGGAAAAATGAACCCTCTGTGGTGATTTATGAACACTCATTTATTATTATCATCCCATTTCTGTAATATGCCCCATGCTGAGTGGGTCTCAGTTTTTGGAGGTTACAGGATTTTGACCGCTGGTATTCTAGGCTCAGCCTCTGCTAGCTAAATGCTCTCTAATTCTTTGCAAGAAGGAGACATTTCTTCCACTTCAGCTTCAGGCAGTTGTTCTTATTTTTGAGGAGATAGTATATCACAGTTCAATTGCAAAGTTGGGAAAACATCTCCTTCTTATGTCAAATTCAAGATTGTCTCTATTTCATCAGAAGAAAGTTTCTTCTCCTTTCCCCCTATTTATATCTTTACACTTTACTAATATTGAGCCTCTTAGAGTATTTTGAAATGTCTAGTAGTTTCACTGACCTCCCATCTAGAAGGCAAATTTCTTTCTGTGGGTCACACTTTTTATTATCAATTAATTCCTTGCAAGATGGCTTTATGCACTCAGCACTATGCTGGGTGCATGGAGGACACAGCGTAACATAAAACATGATTCTTGTCTTTTAGGAGTTTGTAATCTAGTTGGGGAGAGCAAAAGAAGCTGCAAGGAATACAGAAAAGATTATGCTGGTGTCTTGCTGTGTGGGACACACTTTTTCAGGAGAGATTAAGAACAATGAATAAAAATGAAGGGGTCATGAGTCACCTACAAGGAAAAGCCCTCCTTGAGTGTGAGGCTTTGGCTGAGAGAGGCAGAGTGAGTGGAGAGTCTGGGAAGGAATGAGGGGGGCTGGCACACCCAACGGTCTAGATGTGATACGGTGGTGATCAGAAAGAAATCAGTAGCCCTTGGAGGATGAAATGACATGAGACAAATGTTGATCCAGGGGGTTAGAGGGGCAGCAGGGGCAGCACTGAGTGGAGAAGGCGCACGGGTCTGAGAGCTGTTGCAGGTGCCCCATGGGCCTGAACAGAAAGGCAGCTACCTGCAAGAAGGCAAGAGTACGGGTGTGAGAGTCTTAGAGAATTTTCTGCAGACCTGGTGGGTGGCTGGATTTGGAGAATGACTGTGAGCACCTCCATTTGAGTGGAAAATATTCTCAGACACTTTAAGGGGCCCATGCTTCCCTCCTCAAGCAATCCATAAGCCTGTAGGGGAAGGTCACTCTTCTCAGACTTTCAACTTCTTGATCAAGAAGTGCCTGAAATGGTTCACAGAAAATAGTGTAGAAATGGCCACCCTAGCGCATGAAATCTCTGGATTGCCTTAGTCTCACCCTTCAGATAAATTCTTAATTTCCAGTAGTCATTCATCAGTAATCACAAGCATTATCTCCCTCTGGTTTTCCTTTCTTAACAGTTGTCCCACCTTTACTAATTATCTGTATATACATATTAAACAGAATGCCCAATATAATCCAGTCTATTTCCCACTAAAAATAAAAACAAAACTTACTATTCTGAATGCTTCTTCTCATGGCACATAGGATGATATATTCTCATATTTTTGATTGGCGGGGGGATATAAGAGTCAGCGCATGCAGCGCAATGAAAATGTGTTGCTCCCACAGGTGATTGGTCAGGATGGGGACATGGGTTTCTGCAACAGGAGTTGGATAACATTGCTCTGAAGAAGGTGCTGACAGGTCCCAACACCCTGCTCCTCAGGTGTGTCAAGCCCCAACTTAATTTCACAATTCTAGGTTTATTTTCTGAAGAAGAGTCTTTAAAAACCAGACCCTACACTCTGGTACAAATATATTTTATCTTAAGGAGAGGGCAAACTTTTTGTTTTTATATTCAATTGAACTGTTATTAAATTTAAAACATACAAAATAGTTGACTTGCGTCCCATTTCCTGACTCACATTATAATTTTCTCCCATCTGTCTTTAATCCATCTTCCATGAGCAACTTACATATGCTTACCTAAGCTTTAGCCTTTCTCCCCAGTCTGAGGCAAACCATATTCTACCCTGGCCCAGACCATCTGCTTTCCTCCCATTCCTCAATCCATCCCTGAAACTCCCCCTTCCCACATTCAGGCCATTGGCATAAGAAAATGTGTTTGGGGGGAGTGCTCAAAAAGGGAGATGGTATCTGGATGCCTTCTCATTCCTGGGGCCTCTTTCCCATCAGCACCCTCTTCAGGGCACTCTGCACATCAGGGTTCCGAGGCTATAGATGAGTGGGTTCAGCATGGGGCTAAGGATAGTGTTGAGGATTCCAATTCCCTTGTCCTTGCCTGAGGCTGAGACTGAGACCAGATGCATGTAGCTGAAGAAGCTGGTTCCATAAAAGATACAGACCACAGTGAGGTGGGAGCCACATGTGGAGAAGGCCTTCTTCCTCCCCTCAGCAGAGTGGATTCATAGCACTGCAGCTGCAACATGGGCATAAGACACTGAGATGAGGATCATGGGGATCACCCCCATGAAGGTGGCGTCCACAAAAAGCAGCTACCCATTGAGGTGGGTGCTGGAGCAGGAGACCTGGAAAAGGGGTGGTAGGTCATAGTAGAAGTGGTTGACTATGTTAGGGATGCAGAAGTCCAGTGTGGACACAGCCATGGTGTGAGAGCATTGGTGAAGGAGATGGTGCAGCAGATGCCCACCAGGGCACCCTGGACCTTACGCCTCATGTGGGTGCTATAGGTGAGGGGCCGGCAGATGGCCAGGTAACGGTCATAGGCCATGGCTGTCAAGAGGTGACAGTCCATGCCAGCCAGGAAGTGGAAAAAGAAGAGCTGTGAAATGCAGGATGCAAAGGGAACCCTGCACTGGCAGGCCAGGAGACAGGCCAGCATTGGAGGGACAGTGATAGTGATGCACCTGATGTCCAGCAGGGACAGGTTCCCCAGGAAGAAGTACATGGGGGTGTGGAGTTTGGGCTCACAAAGATGGCTGCCAGGATGCTAACATTTCCCCTGATTGTGACCAGGTAGGCCAAGAAGAAGATGGCAAAAAGGACAGGCTGCAGTCTTATGTTCTCTGTCAGGCCAAGCAAGATGAACTCAGTGACAATTGTCCTGTTCCCCCAGGCACCTGGCTCCATAGTATTATGGTTTTAGTATTTTACATAGTTTAGTATTTTACATAGTTTTAGTATTTTAACAACTATTAAGGTCAAATCAGTGTATAGTGACTGAACTGCAGCTCAGACAAGCTCAACGAATAAATGATGTATGAGGCCCTAGAGTTCACAATATAGGAAAACAGCACATAAAGAAGGGTAGGAGGACACAGCTCATGAAATAAAAAAGAGATATGAAAAAGAGCAATGGCTGATTTTTAAAAAGTGGTAAATTGTAGATATCTTAACATAGTTTCAGACCCAATCACAAGTATGTCCATTGTGAAAGGCAATATGCAAAAAAAAAAAAAGAAAGAAAGAAAGAAAAAGAAAAAAGAAAAAAGAAAAGAAAGAGGGAAAAAAGAAGAAGAAAAAAGAAAAAAGTGATACAAAAGAGAGTGAGCCAAGAGAAGACCAAAGAGCAGACAATAGAGAAACACACTGAGGCTAACGACAGAGGATGCGAATACCATCTGAAAAAGTACTAATGGCATTTTGAGTATTACTCAAAGTATACTAGTATACTAAGAGTATTGTGCCAAGCATGCCATGTTGATTCTCACAGAGCTCCATGGGGTAACCACTATTATGGCTTTGTAATCAGGACACTGGGCTTGGAACGGGTAACAAGTAGCCTAAGGTTTTGAAGCTCCCAACAGGGCTCAAATTCAGGGCTATGGACTCCTGAAGCCTACACCTTAACACAATAATTGCTTCCTTGTGGCTTGAAGCTTCCCGTTCTATAGCTGGAGAAGATAAATCTCTCCTCTTATCAGCTTGTCCCATGAATACAACTTCTACCTAAGTGCTGGGCGTGTCCAGCGAAGTATAGCATTTGAAGTTAGTATAGATGTAACAGGGTGCAGCCAAGGGGGCCCCCCAAATAGGGATTTGTAATGGGGTCCAGAGCTCAGGGTGTTCAGGAAATATTAGAGAAAAAAAATATATATGATGTCCTCACCCCCACCAGTCTGAGCTGGGGGATGGGACAAATAGAGCAGGGCCATTGAGAGCTGTTTTGCATAGCAACAGCTCTGCAGCTAACCTCTGGCATGGTCATTTAACATATCTATAACCTTTAACTGGTTTCATGGATATGTTAAATAGCTGTGGCCAAGCTTTGAACCAGGGGGATGGGAGTGACTTCAACCCAGGATGTAACTGGGAAGCAACTCCCCCTGGTTACAGTGCCTGTGAGAATGTGGAGATGATTGGCTCCATGCCATGGAGCCATGCCTTCCTGGACTTACTATGGCAGCCCAGTAAAGCTGGAAGAATACAGGAATGCTGGCAGATGTAACTGATTGTGGGAGGAGTTGGAAATGGGGCTGCAGAGGAAGATTGGCGCTGGGATTTAAAACCCAGACATGGCAGCCATGACAGGAATCACCACATGGCTTGGGTGAGAGCTGGGACCACGAGGTTTTGGGGTGCTCCTTTTTGCCACATGGCTTAGGAAGCAAGAGAGACTGCCTGGAAGAAAAGGGGTGAAAAGACTCTTGCTGGTGGGCCATGAGAAGGTGCCACATGGTATTGGATTAACTGGAGATTGTGGCAGTGACACAGCTGATGGTGCCAGGAGCCTGAATTATGGACTTCTACTTCTTCTCCTGAGATACAGTACCCCAGACTGGGCAAAGGAGAGAAGGAAGGACTGTGTGCATTTGTGGCTATTCTAAAGAACTTTAGTATTTTAATGAAGACATTAAGCCATTACTCTAAGTCTGTATAACTTTTAAATAAATAATTCCTTTCCTCTTCACAAATCTCTGGCATTGAGAAACGTCTTTCCTCTGGTGGCAGGCAAAGCAAACCTAATATGGGGGAGAATCCCCAGAAGAAAAGGGGGGTCCTTTTGGTAATAATATATCATTCACCCCCACCCTCCACCCCGTTCTGTTCTGTAACATACGGTAATAAGAGAATGGTTCCTGGAGGTGGTGGAATCAGAGGGACAGTGAGTGACAGGTAACATTTATCAAGCACTTTCTAGCCCAGTTACTCTTTCAATCTACAAGCATACAAAAATTGTATAAGGTAGGTAATAACAGCTGAGACCTAATTAGATCTTCCTATGTGTCAAGCACAGTCTAAGTATTTTACATGCATTATCTCCTTTAATTCTCAAACAATCCCATGAAGTAGATGCTGTTATAATATGCATTATAATCCCCATTTTACAAATAGGAAACTGAGGCACAAAAAGGTAATGTGGTAATGGGTCCCAGGTGATACAGCTAATGAGTGGCAGAGCCATGATTCAACTAAGCAGTCTGGTGTTAAGAGTCCATGCTCTTGAACTATGTACTCCTCTGAAAGAGAATTAAGGCATGATTTGCACAGCTATTAGGTGGTAGAGCTGGAATTTAAGCCAGGGAGTCTGCTCAATGGTGGCAGGGGGATTCAGCAGGAAGACCCCAACACCTTTCCCCTCCAGGAGAGCCAATTTGTTGATCTAGAGGATATTTGTAGGAAGACCTGTCACCTTCGGAAATGTCCCTGCAGATGGATTTTCCTAGTTTAACATTAAGGCAAGCCCAGTTTGGGTTTGACATCATAGCAATGCCACAGAACAGTGTCACACAGCAGTGACACACCATACAGTGACAAGAGTTCAGTTTTGTTCTGAGTAGCAGCTGCACCTCTTCATCCTGGATGCATTTGTCCACATCCCACTTCTGCAAGCATCTCCTACCCTGCTTGTCCATACAAAGTTCAGTTTACCTCCAGCCCTTGGGTCCAATATGCCCTTTTCTCCACAAGCCAGGTGCAGCCTCTCCTGTCTGCTCTATCTCACTTTCCTATAGGGGCAACTCAGCACAGGGAAAAGAGTTGTGATGTTGGAGTCCAGATGTTTGTGTCTAATACTAACTAGAATTGGGGCCTAAGAGAAAGGAAAAAAGAATTTTAAGAAAGACAAAAGAAAGGGAGGGAAAAAGAAGAAGAAAAAGGAAGGAAAGAAAAAGGACATAGCTAATATTTCATTGAATGTAAACTTTTTGTTAGGTATGTTATTCCATTTAACTCCATTATATGTTACTCCATTTAAAGTTTACAAAAATTCTCGAATATAGGTAATCATTCCACATATGAGAAAAGTGAGGCTCAGAGGATTTTACTTGTTTAAGTTCACCCATGTAAGATTTTGTTTTGAATGCAGAACTTGTTTTTCTGCCAACCCTTGCTGTCTCCCAAGGTCCTTGCTCTTATCTTCTCTTCTCTATGTAATCTATCCATCTATCTATTCATCTATTTTCCCTCTGTAGTATAAAGGTTGCACTGGATGATCTTTAGGTTAACTTAGAGGAATAAGATTCTGTAAATATTGACTCCTCTACCTCCATCAACCTAAGTAGTGTCCATGGCTCTCCCAGGCTCTCTTCATTTCCTTTGCTCTTTAACCTAGTGGGTTCCCTTCTGACTTCCTTCTAGTTACCAGTTCTATCCTTCATTCTTTCAGTCACTCAGAATGAAAAATCTCACCATTACACTTCACCACCAGTCCCTGAATCCAAGTAACACTTAGTCCATTGTTCTCCCACCAAGGAAAAAGCCACGTGCAGACTTCCAGCCAAGATGGAGGCATAGGTGGACACAATGTGCCTCCATGCGCAATCAAAATTAAGGACAACAAAGATTTAGAAAACAACCAGAACTAACAGAAAATTGAACTGTACGGAGGTCCGATAACCATTCATCCAGAACGGTAAGAGGGGCAGAGTCATGGCAGGAGGAAGTGGAGGTTGGCAGACCTGGGCACAGGTAGCTGCTGGTGGACCCAGGCCTGCAGGCAGTGACTAGCAGGCCCCAGGCACACAGACAGCTGCTAGTGGACCCCAGGCATAAGGTGGCTGGCTGACCAGACAGTCCCACATTTGTGCACAGATAATCCAGGTGAAAAAGGGGAACAAGACAACCCAGGGCCCCAGCACTGGGAAATAAAACCTAAAAACACCAAGATCCCGCCCCCACATACAGATTCAAAACCCAGGGGCTGGGCTGCCCCACATTGGGGAACACCTAAGGCTCCACCCCTCACTATGTAACAGCTCAAACCAGACCCCCCCCAAAAAAAACCAAAACCCCAAAATGGCTCAAATGGGAGAACAGATCAAAGCCCCAGAGCCAATTCATGTAAGTGACCAAAAGATAGCCAGCCTATCAGATGCATAGTTCAAAGCACTGGTTATCAGGATGCTCACAGAATTGGTTGATTTTGTTCGCAAATTAGATGAACAAATGAAGGCTACAATAGGTAAAATGAAGGAAAATGGGGAACCAATAGTGATAGGAGGAAAACTGGGACTCAAATCAATGGAGTGGACCAGAAGGAAGAAACAAACATCCAATGAGAAAAGAATGAAGAAACCAGAATTCAAAAAAATGAGGAGAGGCTTAGGAACATCCAGGACATCTTTAAATGTCCCAACATCCGAATTTTAGGGGTATCAGAAGGGGAAGAGGAAGAGCAACAAGTGGAAAACTTATTTGAACAAATCATAAAGGAGAACTTCCCCAATCTGGAAAAGGAAATAGACTTCCAGGAAGTCCAGGTAGCTCAGAGAATCCCAAAGAAGGTGGACACAAGGAGGAACACACCAAGGCACATCATCATTACATTAGCCAAGATTAAAATGAAGCAGAGAATTCTAGAAGCAGCAAGGGATAAGGGCACAGTGACCTACAAAGGAATTCCCATCAGACTGTCAGCTGATTTATCCAAAGAGACCTTACAGGCAAGAAGGGGCTGGAAAAAAGTATTCCAAGTCATGAAAGTCAAGGACCTACATCCAAGATTGTTCTATCCAGCAAAGCTTTCATTTAGAATGGAAGGGAAAATAAAGTGCTTCTCAGCTAAGGTCAAGTTAAAGGAGTTCATCATCACCAAGCCCTTATTATATGAAATGTTAAAGGGACTTATCTAAGAAAAAGAAAATAAAAAATAGGACAGTAAAAAGACAGCAAACTCACAGATATTAACAACCACACTTAAAACAAGAGCAAACTAAGCAAACAACTTGAACAGGAGCAGAAACACAGAAATGGAGATCACATGGAGGTTTAGCAACAGCGGATTGGGAGGAGGAGAGAGGGAGAAAAGGTACAGAGAATAAGCATAGATGGTGGGTAGAAAATAGAGAGGGAGAGGGCAAGAATAGTGTGGGAAATATAGAAGCTAAAGAACTTATGACATATGGACATGAACTAAAGGGGGGAATGCGGGTGGGAGGGGGTGTGCAGGGTGGAGGGGAATGATGGGGGAGAAATGGGACAACTGTAATAGCATAATCAGTAAAATATAATTAAAACAAAAAGAAAAAGCCACATGCAGATCTTGAGTGACTGTGATCCACCCTTACTCAAAAAGAAAGGAAATTAGGAGGGTGAGCAGCGGGAAGCCTCATGGGGACTTACCTTTCTGTGAGCACGCTGGGTAGAGTTCCTGGGTGGGGTTTCTGGTAAACAGGAGAGTGAGTGCTATGCTGATCCAAGGTGGCCTGCCTCAGAAAAGCTTATGAAGGGAGCAAGGCAGGGGCCTGGACAGTATGTCCTGATGCTTTCTCCGTCTGGGATCTAACAAGCACCTAGAGGCTCTAAAAATTACCCCCAGGAATTATACGAGAAGCCCAGGGCAGATGAACAAACTCATTCCTTCCCTGAGGGTTTCTTTAATCTGCTTAGTGTTTTGGACTATATTAAATAAATGTTAGATTCATGACATTGCTCTAGGCTTCTAATGTCTCCAAGAAAGGAGGAAAGATATAGTCACCATATTACAGATGATAAAAATAAGATCCAAAGGACTTACATGACTTGCCAAAGCCAGACAGGGGGTCCATGGTGAAGCTCAGGCTGAGCCCCAGATAAGCTGATTCTGGTACTTTTTTTCTCAACAGTTTTTCACATTGGGTTTTTTAAGGTGTATCTTTCAAAAGCTGGATTAACTGAGGTGTAATTTTAATGGTCATGTCCTCTTGATTAAACTCATCCAACACTGTCTACTGCAAAGTCACAAAAATGTTTCTCTTATTTAAAAAAATTTTATAATTTTAGCTCTTACATTTAGATCTATGATCCATTTCAAGTTATTTTTTTATAGGGTACAATAGTTCAGGATATTTTTTTTTTCCATATCGAGATACAGTTGTTTCAGCACCATGTATTGAAAAGACTATCTTTTTTTATTGAATTAACTTGGCGCCCATGACAAAAGTTAACTGACCACATGTATGTGGGCCTACTTGTAGACTTTATTCTATTCCACCGATCTGTATGATTATTCTTATACCAACGCACACTGACTTGACTATTGTAGCTTAACAGTAAGTCTTAAAATCAGGTAACTTAAGTCCCCCAAATTTGTTATTCTTTTTCAAAATTATTTTGGCTATTCTATGTTCTTTGCTTTTTTTTCATATAAAATTTAGAACCCACTTCTCCATTTCTATAAATCATATACCAAGATCTATAGATCAATTTGGTAAGAATCAACATATTAAACAATATTGAGTTTTCTGATCTATTGAATATGATATACCTCTCCTTTCTTTTAGGTTTTTCTATATTTCTCTTAGCAATATTTTGTAGTTTTCAGTGTATATGTCTTACATATATTTTGTTTAATTTGCCTCTACTTCATGTGTTTTAATGTATTGTAAATGGTATTGTTTTAATATCAATTTTCAGGGTTTTTTGCTCTTATATCGAAACACAATTGGTTTTTATATACTCTGTATTGACCTTCTATACTCCAATCTTACTAAACTCACTTATTAGGTCTAGTAGCTTTTTGTAG
>PVKU01017872.1:0-10393 GCA_004027475.1 Anoura caudifer
GGTGTCACAGACTCAGAAGCTCTGCAAGTATGACTATTCAGGAGTTTTTATAACCCAATGTCTAGGCATTTCCTCCACTTTCCAGAGGTCGGTGTGCAGGGCCGAAAGTTCCAACCCTCTTATCTGATGACTGACCCCATCCTGAGACTACCTTGGGGCCCCCCCACCTAAGTCACTTCATTAGCATAAACTCAGATGTGGTGAGGAGCTCCTTTATGAATAAGAAGAGGTGTTCCTATAACTCAGAAAATTCCAAGGGTTTTAGAAGATCTGTGTCAGGAACCAGGGACAAAGACAAAATATATTTCAAGGGCTAAGCCTGGTTGCAATAAACACCATTTGTAATGTTTTCCAAGGTCCCCACTGCAATGTTTGGCACTGGAAAATGCTCAATAAATATTGGTTCATGAAATACCTGACTTCAGTAGATGATTTTGCTTCCTCCTTCAGAGAAATGAGAAGTCTCAAAATTCTGGTCCCCAAATTGAAGACATCTTTACCCATCCTTTCTCTCCCTCTTTCTATCAAAGACCAATGTCCCCACTTGTATTCTGAAATCCACCACTTTCACCTTCTCTGAAACCTGGACCTACCATTTATTTCTTTTTAAAAAAATATATATTTTATTAATTATGCTATTACAGTTGTCCCAATTTTTCTCCTTTTGCCCCCCTCCATCCAGGAGCCCCCTTCCTCCAGCAATCCCATCCCCTTAGTTCACATCCACAGGTCACGCACATAATATTGTTGGGATTCTCCATTTCCTGTACTATTCTTGATGCCCCCCTGTCTGTTTTGTACCGAACGATTATGCTTCTTAATCCCTGAACCTTCCCCCCCATCCCCCCCGTCCCCTACCCAGCTGGTAACCCTTGAAATGATTTCTATATCTACAATTCTGTTCCTTTTCTGGTTGTTTGCTTAGTTTGTATTTTTAAATTCAGTTGTTGATAGTGGTGAATTTGTTCCCCTTTTAATGCTCGTAGTTTTGATCTTCTTTTTCTTAAATAAGTCCTTTTAACATCTCATGTAATAATGGCTTGGTGGTGATGAACTCCTTAGTTTTACATTGTCTGGGAAGCATTTTATCTGTCCTTCCATTTTAAATGATAGGTTTGCTGGACATACTAATCTAGGTTGTAGGTTCTTGCTTTTCATCATTTTGAATACTTTTTGCTAATCCCTTCTTGCCTGCAAAGTTTCTTTTGAGAAATCAGCTGATAGTCTTATGGGAACTCTGTTGTAAGTGACTCTCTGCTTTTCTCTTGTTGCTTTTCAGATTCTCCCTTTATCTTTAACCTTTGGCATTTTAATTTTGATGCATCTTGGTGTGGTCTTCTTTGAGTCCAAATTGTTTGTGACTCTATGATTCCTGGACTTGTATGTCTATTTCCTTTGCCAAATAAGGGAAGTTTTCTTTCATTATTTTTTTTCCAAATAAGCTTTCAATTGCTTGCTCTTCTTCTCCTTCTGGCACCCTTTTCACTTAAATGTTAGTTTGTGTAAAGTTGTCCCAGAGGTTCCTAAGCCTATCCTCATTTTTTTGAATTCATTTTTTCTTCCTGCTGTTCTGATTGAATGCATTTTCCTTCCTTGTATTCCAAATTATTGATCTGATTCTTGGGTTCATTCTCTCCATTGTTGGTTTATAGATTTTTCTTTATTTCACTTAGTGTAACCTTCATTTCCTCCCTTATGTTGTTGCTGTACTCAATGAGTTCTTTGAGCATCCCAATCACCAGTGTTTTGAACTCTGCATGATAGGTTAGTTATCTCCATTTTGTTGTTTTCTTTTTCTGGGGTCTTATTCTGTTCTTTCATTTGGGCCATATTTCTTGGCCTCCCTAATTCGGTAGTCTTCCTGTGTTTGTTTCTGTGCATTAGGTAGAGCTGCTTTGACTCCCTCTCTTAGAAAAGGCATCTGTAAATTGTGTGGGGTGGACGCTTAAGTAATCTCCAGGGCAGGACAACCCACTTCACTGCTTTGTGGCTCTCTGCAGGGTGGAGGTCTCAGAGAGGGGACAATGCCACTGCCTGGCTTCTGGATATTTGCCTGGCACTTGCCCCATTTCCAGTCACTTCACCCACTTCTGTATGCAACTGGCACCCTTCCATCTGTTGCCCTCGTGGTGAATCCAAGACCGGGTGGGTTTGCATAAGTTCTAAGTCCATGTGGGCCCTCTAAATAGACTCTCTTGAAAATCGGGCAGTTTCTTCCACCACCCCAACCCCCACTGGTTTTTACAGCCAGAAGTTATGGGGATCTATCTTCTGGCACTGGAACCCTGGGCTGTGCAGTCTGGCATGGGACTGGGATCGCTTGCCTCCAAGGTAACCCTCCTGATTTTTACCCCTCACTCCTTAGTATGGAACCACCTGTTCCATCACTGGTGCCACCTCCTCACACCACTGTGAGTATCCATGCCTCTTCACCCATCTCCACAACTCCACCCATCCTTTCTGGATGAATGTGACTTCTTTAAACCCTCAGTTGTTGAACTTTCTTACAGCTCAATTTTCTGACAGTCCTGGTTGTTATTTGTTTTAAGATAGTTGTAATTCTCTCTGTGGTTGCACCAGGAAGTGAAACATATCTATCTACACCTCCATCTTGACAGGAAGTCCTATCATTTATTTCTCACTCCCAAATCTTTAACCTTACCCTCTCTATCAGAAACTTCCCAGCAACGTTAGAACATGTTCAAGTCTCTCCAATCTCAAATGGAGTAAAAAAGTTCCTCCTATCCTACATGCATATTTGGCTTCTAAGTAGCCTTAACCAGCTTCTCCTCTTCCAAATACAATGATCTTACTGTCTGGGACCAGCCCTTTATCTTTTCATCTGATACCCCAAACTGGATAATCTTTTTTTTATATGCATGAATATTTTTATGCAACAGTTTCTAAACATGTATTTCCACCAATTGTCTACTCCTAGATTCACTTGCTTGGATGTCTCCAAGCAAACATGTCCAATTGGATTTATCTCCCTCCATCACCTCTTGCCAACCTGCTCCACCTCCAGTGTTCTCTAACACTATAAATGGGTTCACCATTCTGTCCCACTCAGTAATTTGGGCCAGAAACTTTCGAATCATCCTTGATACCTCCCTCTCCATCAACTGCAGCCAAATAACCACTACCTTCTTACTGAGTTTAACTACAAACTCAGCCTCTTTCTCTCTGCCCTTGACAGATTCAGCATCACCACACCATCTCTGAGTGACAGGAAAAGGCTCTGGACTCTTTGACCACACCCCATTCTCCCCTTCCCAGGGTGGTTGCATATAATTTCACAGGCTATGCCTGTGCAACGTGACTGGCTCAGGGGGCTAAAGCTGAAGCCTTTGACCTGGCCCAGCTGGGACAAAGCGGGACATCTTTTCTAACTGGTCTACCCAGAAGGGAAGGCTTTTTCTAGTTTGCACAAAGGCACTGTACTGTGTATACCAATCGGATCTGCCCCTCCAAACCCTTCTCCACACAGCAACGATGATCATTTTAAAAATCCAAACCTAATCATCTCATCTCCCATGTAAAACCATTCAATGGGTTCCCATCACCTTTTTGATAAAGTCCAAAATCCTGAAAATGACCCAAGAGGCCTCACCCCAAGCCACATTCCTGCCTTGTTCTCAACCCTTTCAGCCTATAACATCAACCCCTAATTCATCTATTTCCTACTCATTTTTC
Organism: Anoura caudifer; assembly: GCA_004027475.1. Classification (NCBI taxonomy): domain Eukaryota; kingdom Metazoa; phylum Chordata; class Mammalia; order Chiroptera; family Phyllostomidae; genus Anoura; species Anoura caudifer. Next base: position 3,694 of record PVKU01017872.1, read on the forward strand.
AGGTCTCATTTTAAATATCTATTTTTAGGGAGACCTGCCCTGAGAATCCTTCCCCCTAAACTAGGTTAGGTCCCCAAGTTAAGTGCTCTGAGGACAACTTGTACTTTCCTGACTTACCACAGATAATGTGATAGCCTGTGTGACCACGTGCTTGTCTGCACCCCTCCCTGTCAGCCACTGGACTAGACTGCTCATAAAGGCAGGGACCTTCCATCCTCTTCCCAGCTGAAGCCCCAGAGCTGACAATGTGCAGTGTCTAACAGGTGCACAGTAAATAGCTGTTCAACAAATGCATAAACAGGTCACTCAGATGCCCAGGACCCTCACAATTTGGCTATCTCTTCAACAAAAGAAAGAAAATTATGATGAATTCCTTAGTATATTTAATGCATCGATTACCAGATACATGGAGGACTCCTGATTGGAAACATTAGTATAATCAATGCATCAGAAACTCTGGGTGTTTTATGGCAGCAGTAACATTTCCTTCTTTGGATTCGCATTTGTGAGCACATCCCCTTTTGAGCTGTGGACAAGGAGTTTTACCAAGGCCAGGTTCATGAGTCTGTGCAGTTGCATAGGACCCTGCACTTTGTTTAACGCTTGAAATTCTTTATCAGTTTTAAACAAGGGGCCTCGCAAATTATGTAACCTGCCCTAAGTCTCACAAATTAGTGTGATTTCTGGAAGGGAACCAATGGATAGCACATCTCTAGCTAAGGATGCCTCTTTTATAACCAGAGCTGTGTTTTTAGCCTCCCAAGTTTAAGGTCTAAACAAAGAGGGTTGTAGTTTCAGGATATTTTTTCTTTGGATAAGTTGTCATGTATTATGTAGAGGTCTTTTTCACAAAGTTAGGATTTTTCAGACGACAGAGATACATGATTATCTTAGTTCTTACTGTTAGGTAAAAATCTTTTTAATTTTTTCCAGAACTACCATATTTGCCATGTATAATGTGTATTTTTTTGGTCCAAATTTTTGAGGGAAGAATAAGGATATGCATTACATATGGGTAGTACCTGAAATACCTTGTATCTGTTCTTGTGTTTTATAATTATTTGTTATATAAAATTTCTTGTACCATAATATATTCAAAATAAATGTTAAAATTCCTTTATAGTACAAAAAAACAAGTATTTAAATGTAAAAAAATAAATACTTGAATTAAAAAATTAAAATGAGCCCTGGCTGGTGTGGCTCAGTGGATTGAGTACTGGCCTGTGAACCAAAGGGTTGCCAGTTCGATTCCCAGTCACTGCAAATGCCTGGGTGGCCAGCCAGGTCTTGGTAGGAGGCACTTAAGGGGCAACCACAGACTGATGTTTCTCTCCTTCTCTTTCTCCCTCCCTTCCCCTCTCTCTAAAAATAAATTTAAAAATGCTTTAAAAAATTAAAATGAAAGATTTTTTCCCTGAAAGTTTGGGCCATAAACTGGTGTGCATTATACAGGGGAGCATATTACGCACACCAAAATATAGTAAATTCTAGTCTGAACATGGTTTATACCAGGGATGTCCAACCCACGGCCCACAGGCCATGTGTAGCCCAGGACAGCTATGAATGTGGCCCAAAACAAAATTGTGAATTTGCTAAAAATATCACTTAGTTCTATGACTAAATTTTTTACTAAGTTTTATTACTTAGATATGTACATTTTTTGTACTAGTGATCACAAACTTGGGATCTGCTCAACAATTTAAAAAGATTATTGAAAGGGCTGCTGCAGGCATAATGAGGATTATTACATGAGGACTTCTTTTGCTTATCTGTGGTGGCAGATATCACAAAAATTATGCACGGACCATTTTTTTGCTCATCACTTTTTGTTAGTGTTTCTGTATGTATTTATTTATTTTTGTTGTGTATTTAATATGTGGCCCAAGACAACACTTCTTTCAGGTGTGGCTCAGAGATGCCAAAAGGATGGACACCTCTGGTTTACATTGAGTCTCCTTGTTAAAATTTTTGCTTAGAGTTTTTTGTCTGGGGTTCTAATGTCTGAGATTATATCAATTTTCCCAAATCAACAGGTATGGTCCACTGATACTCCATCACCTTAAAAAAAATGGGAGGACATCAAGTATACTAAAGGGAGAAAAATGAAAACTACTGTAGAATTCCTTCTTAGTTTCCAACACTTTAAACTTTAAAAACTTAATAACTATATCAAAATTTCTTTGGAGATAAAATCTGGTTGGGCACACATGGCTGCTCACAAGGAACACTGGTTTAGTCACCATTATTGTAAAAATAGTTTTAAGTGTCAGATTATTTGGTTAAACTTTACAAAGAGCTCCTCTAGTCATTAGAAGTTTAAAGTTAATTGCCTTTACTTAATGTTTAGTTCATAAATGTCAATAGCATTCCAAATATTGGCTCTTTTTTCCCTCAACTGTGTGAGTTTGTCTCCCAGGGGACATTCAGCAATGTCTGGAGGCATTTTGGTTGTTACAACTGGAGGTAGGGGACCACTGGCAGCTGGTGAGTAGAGATCTCACAATGCACAGGACAGTCCCCACAATGAACGGTTATCTGGCCAAATGTGTCTAAAGTACCCAAGTTGAGAAACTTTGGCCTAAACACATATGGCATTTGCCACAAATAGCCAACAAGGAAACAGGACAACTATTAAGCCATGCCTCCCGCGTCACAGCCAACATGGGTAGGAATACAGGCCCCAGGAGAAACACACTTGATTCATATGAACAGCAATTTGGGAATTGATTTATATGAATAGTCATTTGGGAACTCCCTTTTTAAGGCAGGGCATTAGGTATTTGACAGCCTGAGCTAGAACAATAAATACATTTTTCGTTAGGCTGAATATTAAAAATAGTGACACAATTCCTTGGGTGGCTCATAGAGGACTGAATGCAGTGAAAATAATATACATGTCATGAACCAAGAGATCATTTTCTGGGTGGATAAAACAACTATAGGACATTTACACAATGAAATACTACTCAGCTGTAAAGAAGAAAAATGTTTTATCCTTTGCGACAGTGTGGATGGACCTGGAGAACATTAAGCTAAGTGAAATAAGACAGTCAGAGAATGACAAATACCATACGATTTTACTCATATGTGGAGTCTAGTGAACACACTGAACAAGCAAAACAGAGACAGACTCATAGATGGAGAGCAGATGACCAGTGGTGTGGGAGGGGAGGTTAGAGGGTGGAGGGATTGAGCAAAAAGGAAGAAGGACTCATGGACATGGACAGAGTGTGGTGACTACAGTGGGGGAGGGTGGTATAAGGCGTCCGAATGGTAATTGCAAAAAAACAATAAACAAAAAGAGATCATTAGTATTAATTTGTTTCCTGCCACCTCATTTCATGAAAAACATACATTACCTACATCCAAGTTCAGAACTTTCTATTGTCTGAGAATGTAATTACCAGCTATAGCAGTTTCTAAGACAGAAATGTGAAAATGGATGATGCCCCTGGCTGGGTGGCTCAGTTGGTCAGAGTGCCATCCTATATGCCAAGACTGTGGTTCAATTACCAGTCAGGGCATCTACGTGAATCAACTGATGAATGCATAAATAAGTGGAACAACGAAAATCGATGTTTCTCTCTTGCTCTCTCACATCAACCAATAAAAATCTGTTTAAAATGAACGATGCATGAACCAAATTTGATGTGATTCCTTGTGTTTAAGAAAAGAAAAAAAATGAGTCAATGTTTACATTAAATTGGGTTTTACATTTTTTTAAAAAATTAAAATTTTTCAGCTATTTTTGGAGAGGGAAGAAAACAAAAAAACCTCTGACCAAACTGGACCAGAGTTATCAAATGGTTCTGTGGAGGAAGTGGCTGAAACCCACCTGGGTTTTAGTGAGTCCTCTGTAGGTCACCAGGGACCAACCATGTCCCACTTTGCTCTCTAGTACATTACTTCAGTCCCTGTAGATAATCGATTTTGTAAATAGTTAATGATTCTCAGGGAAAACATCTTTCTCAGTGTTTAGCAACTAAATTACAAATGGGAAAGAAGCAACTTGTGACTAGTCCTAGAAGTAGTCCTGTAATCAAGAATGAAATATACAGACTTCCAGCCAAGATGGAGGCGTAGGTGGACACAGTGTGCCTCCTCCCCCAACCAAAATTAAGGACAACAAAGATTTAGAAACAAGAAAACAACCAGAACTAACAGAAAATTGAACTATACCAAAGTCTGACAACCATTCATCCAGACCAGTAAGAGGGGTGGAGTCGCAGCAGGAAAAAGCGGAGGTTGGCAGACCTGGGTGTGCAGGAGCCCCAGGTATGCAGGCGGCAGCTAGCAGACCCTGGGCATGGGGTGGCAACAGGCAGACCCAGTGAGGCCACCCAAGGCGGCTGGCTGACCAGGTGGTTCCACATTCGTGCACAGATAATACAGGTGAAAACAGGGAGTGAGACACACCTTCACCACCCAGGGCCCCGGCACCGGGAAATAAAACAAAGCACCAATTGAAAACAGTTGTGGGGGTTGAGGTGCCAGGAGAGACTCCCAGCCTCACAGGAGAGTTGTTGGAGAGACCCACAGGATCCTTAGAATGTACACAAGCTCACCCACACAGAAATCAGCACCAGAAGAGACCAATTTGCTTATGGAGAGCGGTGGAAGGGACTGAAATACAAGAGAGAGCAGAGCAAATGCCATTGTTGCCTCTCGGACCCCACCCCCACATACAGTGTCACAACCCAGCTACTGGGCTGCCCTGTCCTGGTGAACACCTAAGGGTCTGCCCATCACTATGTAACAGGTGCAACCAGACCCCTCCCCCCCCCCAAAAAAAAAAACAAAAAACAAAAAATGGCTCAAATGAGAGAGCAGATCAAAGCCCCAGAGCCAATTCATCTAAGTGATCAAAAGATAGCCAACCTATCAGATGCACAGTTCAAAGCACTGGTGATCAGGATGCTCACAGAATTGGCTGATTTTGCTCACAAATTAGATGAACAAATGAAGGCTACACTAAGTGAAATGAAGGAAAACGCACAGGGAACCAATAGAGATGAGAGGAAAACTGGAACTCAAATCAATGGAGTGGGCCAGAAGGAAGAAACAAACAACCAAACAGAAAACAAGGAAGAAACAAGAATTCAAAACAATGAGGAGAGGCTTAGGAACCTCCAGGACATCTTTAAACGTTCCAACATCTGAATTATAGGGGTACCAGAAGGGGAAGAAGAAGAGCAACAAGTAGAAAACTTATTTGAACAAATAATAAAGAATTTCCCCAATCTGGCAAAGGAAATAGACTTCCAGGAAGTCCAGGAAGCTCAGAGAGTCCCAAAGAAGGTGGACTGAAGGAGGAACACACCAAGGCACATCATAATTACATTAGCCAAGGTTAAAATGAAGGAGAGAATTCTAGAAGCAGCAAGGGATAAGGGGACAGTCACCTACAAAGGAGTTCCCATCAGACTGTCAGCTGGTTTCTCAAAAGAGACCTTCCAGGCAAGAAGGGGCTGGAAAGAAGTATTCCAAGTCATGAAAGTCAAGGACCTGCATCCAAGATTGCTCTATCCAGTAAAGCTGTCATTTAGAATGGAAGGGAAGATAAAGCGCTTCTCAGATAAGGTCAAGTTAAAGGAGTTCATCATCACCAAGCCCTTACTATATGAAATGTTAAAGGGACTTACCTAAGAAAAAGAAGATAAAAAATATGACAGTAAAAAGACAGCGAACTCCCAGATATTAACAACTACTCCTAAAACAAAAGCAAACTTAGCAAACAAATAGACCAGGATCAGGAACACAGAAATGGAGATCACATGGAGGGTTAGCAACAGGGGAGTGGGAGGAAGAGAGAGAAAAGGTGCAGAGAATAAGTAGCATAGATGGTGGGTAGAAAATAGACAGGGGGAGGGCAAAAATAGTGTGGGAAAAGTAGAAGCTAAAGAACTTATGACACATGGAAATGAACTAAAGGGGGGAATGTGGGTGGAGGGGTATGCAGGGTGGAGGGAAATGAAGGGGGGAAATGGGACAACTGTAATAGCATAATCAATGAAATATATTTTTAAAAAGACCAAAAAAATAATGAAATACAATTAGTGAAGGATGGAATCCAGTACATAACATATTTTGCCATGTATAATGCGTACCCACATTTTTGTGTACATTATACACAGAATTATTATGCTCATTACTATACCCATGGTATGTAATCATTATACCCATGTATAATGAGCATCCTTATTTTTCCCTCAAAAATTTAGGCAAAAAAGTGTACAATATACATGGCAAAATACAGTACTGCAGCCCAAGGAATACCACTGGCAATAGTCTTCATTTGTTGATTTCATTCTTAAATGCTTATAAAATTACAAATAGAAGGTCTTATACTTTGTTCCAACATTCCAAGAGATTTTCATTCACATCCTGCTTTGGACGCCCATGTACTTGATTCACAATGACCTCGATCTTACTTTCACACACAGCTGGCAAACACAGTGAGTGAACTCCGTGTAACAAGCTAGGGCTCCACAGGGCAGAATAGCTCTGATGGGTCTCAGGGCCACCCCCCGGGGAGAGGTTCAAACCCTGGATGAACACTGAAGCTACCCAGGAGCTTTCAAGAAGTACCAGTACCTGAGACCCCCTAATGGAGACATGAAAGCATTGGTCTGGACCTTGACCTGAATGGCAGAAATTTTAAAAACTCCTAATGTATAGCCAACATTGAGAACCTGGACTA
>PVKU01017873.1:0-10401 GCA_004027475.1 Anoura caudifer
TTTGTTTGTTTGTTTGTTTGTTTTGTCTAGTCGCAGCTGTTACGTAGTGAGGGGTGGAGCCTCAGGTGTTCCCCAGGGTGGGACAGCCCAGTCGCTGTGTAGTGACGCTGTATGTGGGGGCGAGGTCTGAGAGGAGATAATGGCGATTGCTTTACTCACTCTCATTCCAGTTCCTTTCACCGCTTCCCCTTTGCCTGGATTATCTGCACGTGAATGTGGGACCACCCAGTCAGCCAGCTGCCTTGCACGGCCTCACTGGTTCTGCACAGTTGCCGCCCAGTGCCCGGGGTCTGCTAGTCGCCGCCTGTGCACCTGGGGGCTGCCAGCCGCTGCTGCCTGTGTACCCGGTCCGCACCTCCGCTTTTTCCTGCCACGACTCCGCCCCTCTTACCGGTCTGGATGAATCATTGTTGGACTTCCAAACAGTTTGATTTTCTGAGTTCTGGTTGTTTTCTTGTTTCTAAATCTTTGTTGTACTTAATTTGGTTGTGAGAAGAGGCACAGTGCGTCTGCCTATGCCTCCATCTTGGCCAGAAGTTTTTGTTGATGTTTTGATGATAGCAATTCTGACTGGTATGAGATGATATCTCACTGTGGTTTTAATTAACATTTCTCTGATGATTAGTGACTTGAGGATCTTTTCATATGTTTATTGGTCATCTGTATTGTCCTCTTTAGAGTAGTGTCTGTTCAGGTCCTTTGCCCAATTTTTAATTGAGTTGTTTGTTTTTTGATGTTGAGTTTCATACGTACTTTATGAATTTTGGATATTAACCCCTTATCAGATGTATCGCTAAACAATTACTCTTTAGTGAAGTTTTATATAAATCAAGCTTATCTGTTTATAATGAATTCTAAATAATACACATTTATAACATATTTATTACCAATTCTAATTAATAAACCTTTTCTGAATGTCAACTATGGGTCAGTCACAATACTAGGTTCACAAATTCAAAGATGAGTAACACCCAGCTCCTGACCTCAAGGATCTCACAACTTAATTGCAGAGACACAGACCCAGTGCACGAGCATCAGAATCAATGACCTTCTCCTGGGCACTACATAGTCCTTTATACTGATTTCATAATTCTTATTGCATTTTTTCTATGTTACCGTATCCATATCCATTTCCCTAAGTAAATTGAAAGTCTGCTAGAACAGCCCTGGCTGGTGTGGCTCAGTTGGTTGGAGCATTGTCCCTTAGAAAAAAAGGTTGGGGGATTGATTCCTTGCCAGGGCACATACCTAGGTTGTGGGTTCAATCCTGTGTCAGGGCACATATGGGAGACAACAAATTAATGTCTCTCTCTCTCCCTCCCTCCCTCCCTTCCTTCCTCTCTAAAATCAATAAACATATTTTTAAAAGTCTCCTACAACAGGGAAATATCTACATCTCTACAAGTCTGTTAGTACCTTGAGTATAACAGGAATGAATAAATTAAAAGTGATAAAGAAAACAGGCAATGTAGATGTACAAATTTAATTGTTGACAATCATTAATCAAGTTTCTCTGATCTTGAGTAATGGTGTATAATCCTCCTGTTTCCCAAACTAGAAATTTCAAGGTCATTTGCTTTCTCTTTAGTCTCTATATCCAAATCCAAAGAGATTTGTGCCAAAGAACATGGAATCTGACCGACTGTATTTAAGGAATCCTGTTCATCTCTACTCTTTCACTGATTTACTTAAGGAAAATCATTTCTCACTGGGACTTCTGAAAAAGAACATTATATTGAACTCAGATACCTTTATCCTCACTCTGTTTTCTGTGTTTTCTCTAAAACTCTCTTCCTAAGGATTAAAGTAGACCTCCCTTTCCTATGCTTAAGAACCTATTTTAATACTCCATACCATTACCAACAAGACAATTTGAACACTCAGCAAAGGAACTTATTTTATTCTTCTTACAGTAACCTATATCCCCAGGCTTATCTGTAACCTCTCTTCTCACTGTATTTTGAATATATCAGGTGATTAAACATTCTGCCTTGCCACATCCTACTGCTTTTTTGGGGAAAGTCTTCTTTATTCATATGCCTGATAAAGTCCGAATCAGCCTGTAAACCAATCCTTAACAATACATTTATGAATCTTTCCTGAATTATCCCTATGAAATTAGTATTTTTTATTCCTTATATAAAGTTCAATTTTCAAGGATACAAGTCAAAGTCCAATTTTTAAAAATGAAGGTTATTACAACTGCAGAAACTTCTCTCTAAAACCCAAATAACTTTAGAAGAGCTCGTGTATTAACAACACCCTTGGAATTTACCTAATACTTCACAGTTTACACTAAATTTACATGAATTTAATTTTAAACCAGGAAGACAAATATTTTTCCTAAATAATCTTAAAATCAAAGACTAGACTCTCTGATTTTTTTTCTCCAGCTAGAAGTTTTCCTAGACCTTTTAAATTTGTCAGACCTATTTAAATGTGGACAAGCTTCCTCCTGACATTACTGTTAGTCTGCCTAGTGAACAAACTAAAAGTCTCCTGAGAGAGGCTGGACCAAGGTACTAGAAGACCACATGGAATTCAGCACTGAAACCGAATGGGCACCTACTGAAAAAGTAGCTCTTCTAAGAAAGTAATGTGACCTCTTTATTTTTTTCAACACACACTATATTTTCAGAAAACTACACTTTCAGAATAAATTTATAACAAAGTTAATTTTTATGCATTTTTACTTATATTTTATTTATTATGCTATTACAGTTGTCCTGATTTTTCCTCCTTTGCTACTCTCTACCCAGCACACCCCACTCCCTCAGGCAGTCCCTACACCATTGTTCATGTCCACGGTTAATACGTATAAGTTCTGTGGCTACCCCATTTCCTACGGTATACTTTACATCCCCACATCTATTCTGTAATTACCTATTTGTATTGCTTAATCCCCTCACCTCTTCACCCTTTCCCTCACATCCTCCTCCAGATCGACAATCATTAAAATGCCCTTTGTATCCATGATTCTGTCTCTGTTCTTCTTCTTTGTTTAGTCTGCTTTTTAGACTCAGTTGTTGATAAATATGTATTTTTTTGCCATTTTATTGTTTGTAGTTCTGATCTTCTTTTTTTTTTTAAATAAGTCCCTTTAACATTTCATATAATAATGGTTTGGTGATGATGAACTCCTTTAGTTTTTTCTTGCCTGGGAAGCTCTTTATCTGCCCTTTGATTCTAAATGATAGCTTTGCTGGGTAGAGCAATCCTGGCTGTAGGCCACTGCTTTTTATCACTTTAAATATTTCTTGCACCCTGGCTGGTGTAGTTCAGTGGATTGAGCACGGGCCTGTGAACCAAAGGGTTGCTGGTTTGATTCCCAGTCAGGGCACATGCCCAAGTTGTGGGCCAGATCCCCAGTAGGGGATGCACAAGACACATTCACACATTGATGTTTCTGTCCCTCTTTCCTTTCCTTCCCCTCTCTATAAAAATAAAAAATAATAATTAAAAAATATTTCTTGCGAATACCTTCTACCTTGCAAGGTTTCCTTTAAGAAATCAGCTGACAGTCTTATGGGGACTCCCCTGTAGGTACCTAACTTCTTTAATCTTGCTGCTTTGAAGAGTCTCTCTTTAACCTTTGGCACTTTAATTATGATGTGTCTTGCAGTGGGCCTCTCTGCCTCCATCTTGTTTGGGACGCTCAGTGTTTTTGCATGTCTGTTTCCTTCACCAAATTAGGGAAGTTTTCATTCATTATTTTTTCAAATTGATTTCCAATTTCTTGCTCTTTCTCTTCTCCTTCTGGCACCCTTACGATGCAAATGTTGGACCTCTTGAAGTTGTCCCAGAGGCTTCTTATACTATCCTTATTTTTTTGGATTCTTTTTTCTTCTTGTTGTTCTATTTTTTTTTTTTTTTGCTTCCTTATGTTCCAAATCATTGATCTGATTCATGGCTTCATCCACTCTACTATTGTTTCCCTGTCAATTGCTCTTTATTTCAATTAGTGTATCCTTTCTTTCTGACTAGGTATTTTTTTTATGCTGTTGAGGTCCTAAGTTCCTTGAGTATCCTTATAAACAATGTTTTGAACTCTACAGCTGACAGATTATCTCTATTTTTTTAGCTCTTGTCTTGGAGTTTTGATCTGTTCTTTCATTTGGGCCATGTTTCTTTGTCTGCTCATTTTGGCAGCCTCCCTATGTTTGTTTCTATGTATTAGAGAGAGCTACTTTGACTCCATGTCTTGGTAGTGTGGCCTAATGTTGTAGGTGTCCTGTGGGGTTCAATGGTACAGCCTGCCCTATCACCCAAGCTGGGTACTCAAGGTACACCCTTTGTGGGAGCTGAGTATATCTTCCTCTTGTAGTTGAGTCTTAGCTTTTGTTAGAAGATCAATGGGAAGGATTTTCCCAGGCCAATCAGCTGCAAGGATTGGTATGACCACTTACCACCAACCTCTATCCTCTGTGGAGGATCAGCTGTGCAGGGGCAGGGTGGTGGTGCTCTGACATTCTATAGCTGTCCACTGGATGGACTGACCCTGGGGTTTCTGAGGTTGTGCAGACCAAGATCAACCTCTACTTGTGTTGTGGTCTAACCCACCCTGCCTGAGCTATAAAGCAATCTGAGGTGGCTATTACTTGTGCTGGGCTTAAAGATTCCCAAGCAAAGCCAAGCTATGGATCCAGGCCTGCTTGCTGCTAGTACTGGTACTGGGGCTCACTGAGGCCAGCTGTTGCTTATTTGAGAGGATTTAGGAAGTTGTGAAGCATGAGCAAAGACTAGTCATTCATATGGAAAAGGAGCTTGAGTGGCCAGTAAGTTGAGTAGGGTGGAGTCTCTGGGGATCTCCAAGGCAGCTCAAACAATGTCAGTTAGGTTGATGGAGTCTCAGATATGGCATCAGCTTGCTGGCTTTAGGGGTCTGTATGAAGGGGGTTTAGAAAAGCGACAATGGCCTCTGCTTGCCTTGATGCCAAAAACTTCAGTTCCTCCCTTTATGACACTGGTGCCTCTTCCAGAAGCTTCTTCCAAAAGTTTCTTCCATCGATTCAGTCCCCGCTAGTTTTTGCAGCCAGAAGTTATGGAGACTTATCTTCCTGGCACTGGAACCCTGGGCTGGGGTTGTTGGGTTGGATATGGGACAAACCTGTTCTGCATCTGTACCCCTCCTACCAGTCTGGATGGATGTGGTTTCTTTAATTCCGTAGCTGTCAGGCTTCCATTCAACTCGATTTCTGACAGTTGTAAGTGATGATTGTTCTATATTTTAGTTGTAATTTTGATGTGGTTGTATGAAGAGGTGAGCCATGTCTGCCTGTGCTGCCATCTTGACCAGAAGTCCTCCCTGAAGTCAATTTTTAAAGGAAGAAGTCATATATATATATATATGTGTATACATATATATGTGATATATAATTTTCTTTATGTAAGGCTAAACACATGTGATTTGGGTCCTTATTTTTGCAGTCATTTTTATTTAATATACATATGCAAGAAGCTGACATCTTGTCACCTTCATTTGTCACTAATAGTGTACTTTGAATATTTTCATATCTTTGGTATTTATAAGATTAAAATTTATAAAATGTTACTGAAATTTGGTAAAAAAAAAAAAACTCAGACAAGCTCTACTACATATCTAAGACCAATCAAAGTTCATCTTTTTAACCCATTAATGAAGACAACGACTCAAGAAATTTTTGGAGAAGGCAGTCTGTTCTAGACAACTCTATTATAATTCCCTGTGACAGCTATGCCACCTGGCATAATGTGGCCTTAATTTATTTTACTACAAAAGATGATCTACTTTAATTCTTATTCTTGATTCTATGTGATATATTTTTAAAAGCATTCTTCTTTATCTCTCAGAAATAAATACATATATACAAGGTCCAGTACAAATAACACCCCTTTTTATTACAAATTATTTTATTACAAAATCACAAGCATGCAATTCTGTAACATAACAATATCACACTCAAGCATAGTATATGACATTTTAGGTGAAATGTTCAAATTGCTGTGCATCTTATGCAAGATATTTATGTACCCTACCAGCCACACTCAATGGCATTACTTCTGCCAGACCTTGTACATATATGTGGTTGAACAAAAAGTTCATCTGTTTTTGTTTCTCTAAAATAAAAGACACATTTTTCATTTTTACCAATAATTTTATTAATTTGGACATTTTGACTATGACAGCTATGTCCTGCATAGTATAACATTGATTGTTCTCAGTTAATGTCTCTTTTTGTTCACTATCAACTTCAACTTGTCTACTTGACCACAGAGCACCAACCAGTGAGAAATCTCTAGCATGAAACTTCACAAAACCATTTTTGGTTCATTCAACCAGTCACCTTCTCCATACACTGCACAAATATATGTTTCTTGTATTTCAGTTGCATTTTTACCTTTCTTGAGATAATAAAACATAATATGCCAAAAATTTCATGTATTTTTCTTCCACCTTCAATATTAAAAATGGCTACACAAAAATTCCTCAGTTTTGATAAGTTTTTTTATTTTCATTTTTTATTTTTATTTTTATTGTTATTCTTGGACAGTTCTCTGTCTTTTATTCCCATCCCAGCCCACCACCCCACCCCTCCCCACCTCCCTCCCATTTCCACACCCCCCCAGTTTTTGTCCATGTGTCTTTTATACTTGTTGCTCTAAACCCTTCCCCTTTCCCCCTGAAATTTCCTACCCTCTCCCCTCTGGTAACTGTCAGCCTGTTCTCAATTTCAGTGTCTTTGGTTATATTTTGCTTCTTTGTTTGTTTTGTTGATTAGGTTACTGTTAAAGGCAAGATCATATGGTATTTGTCTTTCATCACCTGGTTTATTTTGCTTAGCATAATGCTCTCCAGTTCCATCCATGCTGTTGCAAAGGGTAGGAGCTCCTTCTTTCTTTCTGCTGCATAGAATTCCATTGTGCAAACGTACCATAGTTTCTTGAAACATTCATTTACTGATGGGCACCTAGGTTGCTTCCAACACTTGGCTATTGTAAATTGTGCTGCTGTGAACATTGGAGTGCAGAGGTTCTTTTGGATTGGTGTTTCAGGGTTCTTAGGATATTTTCCTAGCAGTGGGATTGCTGGGTACAAAGGTAGATCCATGTTTAGTTTTCTTAGAAAATTCTATACTGCTTTCTATAGTAGTTGTACCAGTCTGCAATCCCACCAAGAGTGCACTAGGGTCCCCTTTTCTCCATAACCTCTCCAGGACTTGTTTGTTGTTTTGTTTATGATGGCCATTCTGACCAGTGTGGAGTCATATCTCATTGTGGTTTTAATTTGCATCTCTCTGATAGCTAACGATATTGAGCATCTTTTCATGTGTCTCTGGATCCTCTGTATGTCCTCCTTGGGGAAATGTCTGTTCAAGTCTTTTGCCCATTTTTTAATTGGGTTGCTTGTCTTCTTAGAGTGGAGTTGTATAAGTTCTTTATATAGTTTGGAGATTAAACCCTTGTCTGAGGTATTATTGGCAAATATGTTTTCCTATACAGTTGGTTCTCTTTTTATTTTAATACTGTTTTCTTTAGCCATGCAAAAGCTTTTTATTTTGATGAGATCCCATTGTTTATTCTTTCCTTTATGTCCCTTGCTTTAGGGGATATATCAGTAAAAATGTTACTGCGTGAAATATCTGAAATTTTCCTGCCTATGTTCTCCTCTAGGACTTAATGGTATCATGGCTTATATTTACATCTTTTATCCATCTTGAATTTATTTTTGTGTATGGTGTAAGTTGGTGCTCAAGTTTCATTTTTTTGCATGTAGCTGTCCAGTTCTCCCAACATCACTTATTGAAGAGGCTATTTTTACTCCATTTTATGTTGCTGCCTCCTTTGTGGAATATTAATTTGCCATAGAGAATTGGGTTTATTTCTAGGCTCTCCATTCTATTCCACTGGTCCATGTGCCTGTCTTTGTGCCAGTACCAGGCTGTTTTGATTACAGTGGCCTTGTAATATAGTTTGGTGTTAGGTAGTGTGAATCCCTCCTACTTTGCTCTTCTTTCTCAAAATTGCTGCAGCTATTTGAGGTCATTTATGGCTCCATATAAATTTTTGAAGTGTTTGTTCTATATCTGTGAGATATGCCATAAGTACTTTGATAGTATTGCATTGAATCTGTAAATTGCTTTGGGTACTATGGACATTTTGATGGTGTTGATTAGTCCAATCCATGAACACGGTATATGTTTCCATTTGTGTCTTCCTTGATTTCTTTCTTCAGTGTTGTGTAGTTTTCTGCATACAGGTCTTTTACCTCCTTGGTTAGGTTTTTTCCCAGGTATTTTATTTTTCTTTTTGCTATATCAATTGGGATTTTTTTTCTTGATTTGTGATTCTGCTCTTTCATTGTTGGTATACAAAAATGCCTTTGATTTCTGGATATTGACTTTGTATCCGGCTGTTTGGCCAAATTCATTTATTAGGTTGAGCAGCTTTTTGGCCGAGTCTATAGGATTTTCTATGTACACTATCATGTTATCTGTAAATAATTATAGTTTTCTTTCCTCCTTTCCAATTTGGATGCCTTTTATTTCCTTTTCTTGTCTAATCACTGTGGCTAATACTTTCAATACTATATTGAATAGAAATGGTGAAAGTGGACAACCTTGTCTTGTTCCTGATCTTAGTGGAAAAGATTTTAGTTTTTGCCCATTGTGTATGATGTTGGCCCTAGGCCTCTCATATATTACCTTTATTATGTTGAGGAATTCTCCCTCTATTCCCACTTTGCTGAGTGTTTTTATCATAAATGGGTGCTGTACCTTATCAAATTCTTTTTCTGCATCTATTGATATGATCATGTGATTTTTGTCTTTGCTTTTGTTTATGTGATGTATTACATTTATTGATTTGCAAATACTGAAGCATACTGGCATCCTGGGGATGAATCCCACTTGGTCATGATGTATGATCTTTTTTATGTATTGTTGGATGTGGTTTGCCGGTATTTTGTTGAGGTTTTTAGTGTCTATGTTGATCAGAGATATTGGCCTGAAGTTTTCTTTCTTTGTTGTGTCTTTATCTGGTTTTGGGATTAGGATGACGCTGGCTTCATAAAAAGAGTTTGGGAGTCTTCCTTCATGTTGGATTTTTTGGAATAGTCTGTGAAGGATAGGAGTTAGCTCTTCCTTAAATGCTTTGTAGAATTCTCCCATGAAACCATCTGGTCCAGGGCTTTTGTGTGTTGGGAGTTTTTTGATTACTGCTTCAATTTCATCTGCTGTTATTGGTCTGTTCAGGCTTTCTGCTTTTTCTTCATTGAGTTTTGGAGGATTATATTTTTCTAGAAACTTGTCCATTTCACCTAGGTTTTCAAAATTCTTGGCATATATTTCTTTATAGTAATTTCTTCCAATCCTTTGTATTTCTGTGGTGTCAGTTGTAATCTCTCCTCTTTCATTCCTGATTGTATTTATTTGATTCCTCTCTCTTTTTTCCTTGATGAGCCTTCTTAAAGGCTTGTCAATTTTATTTATCCCTTTAAAGAACCAGCTCCTGGGTTTATTGATCCTTAGAATTGTGCTTTTAGTCTCTATGTCATTTAATTCTGCTCTGATCTTGGTTATTTCCTTCCTTCTACTTGCTCTGGGCTGTCTTTGTTGTTGTTCTTCAAGTTCTTGTAGGTGTAGGGTTAAGTTGTTTGTTTGAAATATCTCTATCTTTTTTAGGTAGGTCTGTATCACTATGAACTTCCCTCTGAGGACTGCCTTTGCTGTGTCCCATAAATTTTGGGTTGTTGTGAGTTCATTTTCATTTGTTTCCGGAAACTTTTTGATTTCTTCCCTAATTTCATTCTTGACCCATTCATTGTTTAATAGCATGCTATTCAATCTCCATGATTTTGAGGGTTTTGGGTTTTTCCCCTTGGGGTTGGTTTCTAATTTCAGTCCCTTGTGGTCAGAGAAAATGCGTGGTATGATTTCAATTTCTCGAATTTGTTGAAGCTTGTTTTGTGTCCTATCTTGTGGTCTATCTTGGAAAATGTTCCATGTACATTTGAAAAGAATGTGTATTTAGTTTCTTTAGGATGAAGGGATCTTTATACATCAGTTAAATCCATTACATCTTGGGCATTGTTCAATGCCACAATATCTTTGTTGATATTTTGTTTGGAAGATCTGCCCATTTTTTGACAGATTTGTCCATTACAATGGGGTGTTAAAATCTGCTACTATAATAGTGTTGCTGTTAATATCTTTCTTGAAGTCGTCTAAGATTTTCTTGATGTATTTAGGTGCTCCTATGTTGGGTGCATATATATTTACGATGTTTATGTCTTCTTGGTGGACTCTTCCCTTGAATATTATGAAGTGACCTTCTGGGTCTCTCTTTGTGGCCCTTCTTTTGAAGTCTATTTTGTCTGATATGAGTATTACTACCCTGGCTTTTTTTTTTTTTTTTTTTTTTTTT
>PVKU01017874.1:0-10384 GCA_004027475.1 Anoura caudifer
TGGGAACAGGCTGATAGTCACCAGAGGGGAGAGGGGAGGGAATTTCAGGGGAAAAGGGGAAGGGTTTACAGGAACAAGTATAAAGGACACATGGATAAAAACTAGGGGGAGTGGAAATGGGAGGGAGGTGGGGAGGGCTGGGGGGGGTGGGCTGGGATGGGAGTAAAAGACAGAAAACTGTACTTGAACAACAATTAAAATAAAAAAATAAAGAATATATTGTTTCCATGAGCTAAAAAAAACCCCAAACAAACAACTAAAAAACAAAAACTGTCTCTTTCTAAAGAACCTGTCATGTCATTCTTGGTTTACTGCATTTCTTCAGTTCCAACTTTTCAGTGTCCCTGACTTCTAGGGCTAGCCATTTAAAAGCCAGTATTTGCCCTGGCTGGTGTAGCTCAGTGGATTGAGCACGGGCCTGTGAACCAAAGGATTGCGGTTTGATTCCCAGTCAGGGCACATGCCTGGGTTGCAGGCCAGTTCCTGGCAAGGGACGCATGAGAGGCAACCATACATTGATATTTCTCTCCCTCTCTCTCTCTCCTTCCCTTCCCCTCTAAAGGTAAAGAAATAAAATGTTAAAAAAAAAAAAAAAAAAGCCAGTATTTTCCAGGATTCAGCTCTCTCTTTTTTCTCTTTGTACTTGCTTCCTGGGAAATTTCATCCACTCTTATCGTTTCAAAGATCACCACGCATGTTGATGTGACCAACTCTCTAGCTCCATCTAACACCACTTTATGGAGCTGTTGACCTGTACAAGCAACTTAGTCTTGATTTCACCCCATAGCAGCTCTGCTCATTTCAAATTTGCCCTGCACGAAACCTCAGTGCATTATTATTCTCCATTGCCCTCAAACCTAACCATGCTTCCCCTCCTCCTCCTCTGTGTCCTCCTCCTTCACCTTCTTCCTTCTGCTCCTTCCCCTCTCTGCCTCCTCCCCTTCAGTATCTGTTGGCATCTTCGTCTACCTAACCTCTCTCCTTCTGGCACTGGTCTCCTTGCCTTTCGTCTTGTAGCCAGACATCTCTTTATCTCAGACTACTTAGCAATCCCCATTTACATCAAAGCCTACGCCTCCACATGACGTTAAGCAAAATCCAAGCTCCTCTTAATGGTATAGAGCAAGGGTGTGAAACTCATTGTCACCAGGGGCCACAGCAACTTCACAGTTACCTTCAAAGGGCCGAATGTAGAGCTCCTTGCCCCCAGTTAAGGAGCAGTGACATTTACACAGTCCTGAAATTACATTTGGCCCTTTGAAGGCAACCACGAGGCTGATGTGGCCCCCGGTGACAATGAGTTTGACACCCCCTGGTGCAGAGGCTGTAAACTCCGTGTCTCACTCACCACTTGTCGCATCTCATACCCACACGGGTAGCAGTTCCTCAGGTACCAAGTTTCCCACCCTGATGCTTTGCTCATGCTGCCCCCAGAGCTTGGAACACATTGCACACCTCCTTTTTATGGGGTGGAGATGTGCCGATGTCTTAAATTCATGCATCAAGATTTGGGCCAGATGGCCTCCTCATGTGATTTTCTCCGACCCTTGTAGCCTCCATGGCTCGCCTCTCTCGTGACTCACATCACAAGAGCCACCATTTTTCTTTTCTGTGTCTGTCCTTCACACTCTGAGCTAGTTAAGGGGGTAGGTACTGTATGTTTGTTTTCTGTTTTTTCAGATCCTAACACATAGTAGGTGCTCTTAATAAATGCGTGGTAAGTGATAGTTGAATAGGAAAACATTGTTAACATTGAGACTTAAAAGAATTAATGGTAATGTTGAATTTATATTCTTATGTTTTAGTTATAGGTAGAAAAGATTTGTCTATGTACTATTAATTAGTTGACAAAGTATGATAACTTGTACGCATGAAAGTAACATCTTCTAATAATAATCACCCAGGCTGTTCAAGTTTAGAGGTTTTAAAACACTGCCAAGTGAGGTTAAAGCCAACTCCCCATTTCCTGACCTCCCCTTTTTGGGCTATAGCATCTACCAATGTACACACACTAAATTTTACAGAAATATATCCAAAAATATATGACTTATTCATTTAATGATTTTTAATATGAAACAAAGTGGCTTATAGATCCACAGGTAGACATGCATAGAAGTTTACACTGAATCATGTACCAAGCTTACGTGAAATCTGTCAGCACCTTCAAAGTTAAATGGAACAGACAGATTTTTTCCTGGAAGAATTTCTCTAGCACATTGCGCCTTTCTTTTCAGGGTTGTCTATGATCCTATGACCGAATGAATGTAAATGAAACTACAACCTGCTAGATTGAATGAAAATGCCATCTAGTGATTATAAATCCCTTTTCTCTGGAGCCCTAAATAAATTTGGCATCCTTCATTTTTTTGAGGATCAGCTTACCAGTTACAACTAGCACTTTAAATAAAAATGTTGTCCTATTTAAATCTCTCCTTCCTCCCTGGCTGGTGTAGCTCAGTGGATTGAGCACAGGCCTGTGAACCAAGGGATCGTGGTTCGATTCCCAGTCAGGGCACATGCCTGGGTTGCAGGCCAGTTCCTGGTACAGGACGCACGAGAGGCAACCATACATTGATATTTCTCTCCCTCTCTCTCTCCTTCCCTTCCCCTCTAAAGATAAATAAATAAATGTTTAAAAAAATTCTTAAAAGAAATAAAAAAATAAATCTCTCCTTCCTAAGCCTTATCAGTATGCAGACAAAATTTCTTCAAGGGAGGCTTACTTTGGGCAAGATATGTTAATTGAACCTAAATCCTTTTCCAACAGATAGTTTTTGAAGAAGCTGTACCTAGGTATTATCATATCCAGGTATTATCATATTTATTTATTATTTACCTCTTCTGATAAACAATTCATAAAAAGTATATAATTTCACATTGAACAGACAGAAATGTTTCAAAACTAGTAATAGAATCGGAAATAACTTCAGGGTAGATCAAATGATTATCCAAGGAAAGGAAGTCCTTGAACTAAGTTTGCCGTTACTGACTCCCTCCAACGTTTCTTGAGTATACGCTCTGAAGATAGAGAACTATATACTGACCCTACTTTCAAGAAACTATCATTAGGTAAGAAAGTAAGCTCCATGTACAAACAGGAGACAAGAAGGAGGAGCAAGTGGGTGGACATTCCTGCATCTGATCACTTGGCAACGGAATGTGCATCTTAGGTCAGACCTCAGCACAGGTGTACGCATTATCTTCTCTAACCTGCACAGTAGATTTGTGAGGCAGGTCCTATTTTCCCACCTTATGGTTGAAAAGCATGGCATTCAATGAAAGGGCACATTTATTTTCTTCAAGTACTACTGTTAGTAAATTTCGGAGATGCAATTTTATCCTGGTATGTTTGTTTTTACTAATTGTTATTGAACAGTTAAATCATGGGAGTCTGAGCAATGTACGCAGAGCATGGAGCAGGGAGTGGCTACTTTTCCCCAGGCCAGTTGCTAAGTAGTCGCTGGCAGCACTAAGTGTGAATGGTGTTGTATAACAATAGCAGGCTTGTTGGACGCTGCCACCGGATACATTCAGCTTGTCCACGGATGTGGTGCAAAGTACTGTGGGCGTGAGGGCTCTTGGCTAACTGTCTCCACGGCCGTTTCTTCTCTATCACTGCTGTCCATACGGGGGATTACACATGAGATGTTTATGTTAGTCCCCAATTGGTATCCTGTTCTCTATTTCTGTAGCACCACTTTTAGCAGATACACCAGATAAATGGAAAACTCGTGGACCCTCCCACACCCTTCAGCTGCGGCCTTCAGCATCTCAGTGTTGTCTGTTACTTTTACATTTTCCCTCGAGGCCTTAGGGAATTGATATTTCCATATTCTATCCCTGAAATGCCTGGCACCCGCGGGTATTTAATACATGTTTGTTCATGAATAAATAAATGAGTGCGTGAATAATTCGGCTGTGTCCACCAAAGGTGGCATAGACAGGTAACCATAGTGACAGCCTCAGGTTGGGCCCCCGACTTGCATAGTCTTCTTTCGAAAATGCAATCAAGTTTCAAAGGCTAAACAACCTGCTCTACATGAAACCATTAAACTTCTTTTGAACAAAAAAGCAATTCATTCCTCTTCTATCTTTGTAGCTCGTGAGAATGCATTTTAAATGGAGCCTATTCAGCATGTTTTTCTTGGTCATTTTTCCTTGGTTTTAACACTCCATTGTGTGCAAAGGCCTCTTAAAAAACTGAAAATAGAAGTCTTCCCTTACTGATGGATTTTGTCATTTTCTATTTGTCAACCACTGAACTTCTCCCCCCTTGTGCATCTAACAGAGGTTGAAATTAGCTCTTTTTTGTGTGCAGTTGCCTACTCCTTATTTGCCCACCATCATCATCATTCATCACGCTGCCAATGATCCCTTGGGAGGGTGCTCGTGAGTCAGCTGAGACTCTGTCGTCTGCACCAGGGACGTTGTGAATAGATTTTTGCTACAGCACCATCTCTGGCCTTTAGAATTTCTTTCTAGGAAAGATTTCAAATATAGGAGGCATTCCACAGGAAAAAAAACACTTTTAAAAATCACCAAAACTAGCCCTTTCGGCTTTTTGACAATTCAAGATCACCCGGAGACTCAAAAGAGAATATTGAGAAGATTAAGGAACATACCTCTCTTCTCCCCGCAATGCATAGGAACTCATGGTGCCTGCCATTCTTGGTCACTCTGCTCTACCTTCTGGGACAATGGAGGACCTTCTCTGGGCTGCCTTGGTGGGACTGGACAGGGATGCCACCGTGGACATCAGGTGGAAAGGAAGATGGGGGAGGGCTGAAGGGCGGGGTTTGTAAGATTTGAGTTTGCGCTTGTAGAAGCATTCTTCTGCTTCTGTCTCACCTGGACTGGATGGGCTATGAAATTTCCTCCGCACTGAGAATAAATCTAGGAAAACGTAATTTCTCCTCAGAGTAAGAATGCTAGTTTCTGAGTCGGCACTGCATTTTTGGTGAGACAGGGGTGTGATGAATTTGGAAAGTGAAGAGTGTAAAAAGACAGGCCAGCAGATATCGTATTATTTAAATAACAAAACAACTAAGGTGTGTTTTACGTGCTTGGGGTTTGCACGATCCATCCGTGGGGTGTGGTCTCCTCCTTGCGGTCTGGCTCTCTCAGCGGGGATTGCTTTCAGTCCCAACAGCATTACCCAGTAGTCTATTTCATAGCAGTGGCCATACTCTGTGCTCCCGGATATGGAGCCCCAGCCACATGTGGTCTTTGGGCACTGGAAGGAAGTATGGATAGTTTGACTGGGAAACCTGCATTTTTAATGGTTTTTTTAATCGTGATGAAATACATTGAAATTTGAATAAACATGTGGCTAATGGCCAGTATACTGGACAATGTGGAGAGTCTACACTGATGGAAAAGTTCATGACAGCTTCTCTTTATTTTCCATGTGGGGTTTTCCCAAAGTGTCCAGGTTAAAGCCTGGGATTTGATTTCTATACCACGTACAGGCACGTGCGGGGTGCTGACCATGCAGTGACGTCTGATGATACAGTCTGTGTCCTACGAAACTCACAGCCCGTGTTTGCTCACAACCACCGGGAGATCTTCTAAGGAGGGTGAGCAGATTGTCAGGGACGAACTAATACTGCTTTATTCTAAAAAGTACTGGGGTTAATGACAGATCGTAACATGGTAGAAAATGACTGCCTAACTTGTTATTTGAGGCTTGATTACCAGAGGACTACATATCAAATGACTTCTTTTTGCACTGTAATGTAAAATTTACATTTTTTTTACATTATTTAGTTAAACTATGTGTACGGTTCTGACATTTCAGGATGACAGTATCTTTGGACCCTCAAGTGCTGTCAAATTCTCTTTTTTCGTTGTTCAGTTACAGTTGTCCCACTGTTTTCCTGACTGCTTTCCCATACCCTGTCCCTCCCCACCCCCACAGTCAATCCACCCCCTCACTGCCCATGCCTACGAGTCCTCTACTCAAGTTCCTTTGTTTATTCCTTTCCCTCCTTTCCCTGGTTATCCCCCCTCCCTCCCCTCAAGTCACCGTCAGCCTGTTCTTCAAGTACTAGCGACTTCTGAAAAGCTCGCCCTCCTGAACCAACAGGGCGTAGCCAGAATGAGCCTGGGTCTGAGTCCTGCCTTGACTACTTTTTGGGCTTGAGTCTCAAGCAAATCACCTACCCTCTGCCAAACTCGCGGTCCTCATCTGAATGTGGGCTAATAATGATACCTTCCTCAGAGGGCGACTGGAAGTACTGCGTGAGGCATAGTACGTAAACCAACTGAGTGGTAAGGAGAGCTGACAGGTCACATGTACTCACTGGGCCCCTGACACAGTCCAGGCACCTCTCACGCATCGATTCATTAGTCTTCCCATGAACATTGTGAAGGCACTACTTATTGTTAGTCTCATTTTCAAGACAAAGAAACGAAGGCACAAGCGGTTGCTCGATGGTGGTTTTGTCGTTATTGTGGTGGTGGTTGTCATCATCATCACTACTTTGCTGGTGGTCTCCAGTGGTTAAAGACCCAGACACGTGGAGACGGCAAGTCGGCTTCAAACGAAATAATGCTGTGAATTTATTTTTTTGTGGTCCAGTCTGATACCCACGTGTCCGTTTCTGCGTCTCCCCAGCCGTAGTTACTGTTACGTCTCCTCCTCTTACAAACTGGAGGCTGGGCTGGACTGACAGCGCATCATCTCAAAGGCAGGTGACATCACATACAACGTCTGTCATCAGCCAGCAGCAGGTGCTGTTCAGTGTTTGATATGGAAAGACCAGGCACGCTGGGATCAGTCCGCAGTTCCAGTTGTAGGCACGGTGACACGCGAGAGCCACAGGAGACAGAGCTGATCTAGAGGCGTGTGACAAGCATCGAAATCATTCTGCAGCTCAGGTGGAGGAGCTGAGGCATCGTTGTTGGGAGGTAAGCCAGGTGCTGTAAGAGGCTCTGTTAAGCAGGCAGCACAGTTCTGTTCCTGGTGTGGGTCCTGGCTTCTGCCAGGCGTTCAGCGATCTTCTTGCTCTTCCAATATTGGGGGGTGTCCTCCAGCGTCATGGAGAAGTGGCCACTGGGTTGTTGTCCACAGGTGCGGTGCTCAATGAATCAGGAAGGGGCATCCCTCAGGGCAGGTACCGAGTGACCACCTCACACCGAAGGTGGGGAGAGAGTCGGTCATAAAGGGGACCGTGTCCCTTCACACATCACTTTCCGCCGCACGCAGGGGCCTGGGGAGGCCCTGGTTCAATCATGGTAACTAACAATGGGAAGCCACTGAAGCACACAGACACTTCAGAATGACTTTTGGGGGAAAGGTGTCAGTGTACGTATTGTTGAGAGCTCTGGGACTTGCTTTTCAAAGGTCATAGGGCAGGACAGACCCTACGCTGCCTTTCAGAACCAGAAGCAGGTTAGCTACAGAAACAGAAGCCATCCGTACCTCTGGGTTTCAGGATCCTTGGTCAGAGCCCGCAGGGATGGTCCGCCCTTGATGGTACCTTTGTGTGAATCTATGCTTCTTGGAAGTCTGACTTGCCTTGGGGACTCTGTCAGAGGCACCTGGAGTTTACCAAGCAACATGCCACAATAATGTTCTTCTTTAAGCTCAGCGGTGCTTTCTTTTATTGACAATACAGCTGCAGGTTTTGCTTTGTAGGAAAAAAAGGTGAAAATATTTTTAAGAGATTAAATTAGCTAAATGAGCAAAAAGCCTGGGTTTCTTGAAGTCAGAATGTTTGACTGGAGAGCATTATGCTGAGTGAAATAAGACAGATGGCAAAAGACAAATAAATACCATACGATCTCACCTATAAGTAGAACCTAATGAACAAAACAAACAAATGAGCAAAAGAGAACCAGAGACACGGATATAAGGAACAAACTAACAGTGACCAGTGGGGAGGAGTGGGAGGAATAAGGAGGAAAAGCCAGGGAAGGGTCTAGTCAAGGAGCATGTATAAAAGACCCATGGGCATGGACAACAGGGTGGGGGTTGACTGTGGCAGTGGGGAGGTGGGGAGACAGGGGAAGAGCAACAGGGCAAAAATTGGGACAACTATAGTTGAACAGCAACAAAAAAAATTCAGAATTTTCTTCTCTCAATACAGGTACATGAGACATTTTATGATGCTTAAAAAGACATTCATGAAAATATCCAGGTACACTGGAATTTAGAAGTAAACAGCAGGTTTAAAGCTAACAAACTATCCTGGAGGTATTATAAATAGTATATTTTATATGAAAGTTTGATTCTCATATGTTTTGGAGCATGGTCTGTGTTTTAGATTTAAGTGGAAAAGAAACAATATAAATGTATACCATTCCTCAGGTTGTAGTTTTTGGACTTCTTTAGCCTCACACATAATCCTTCAGGTTATGGATAACTAAAGCTCAAAATATTCTTTTCTCTCAGCATATTTATCAAACGATAACGACTGCTTTACTCTAGTAGTTTAAGAAGAAACTATTGCCCTGGGCAGTGTGGCTCAGCTGGATGGAGCATCGTCCCAGAAACCCAAAGGTCTCAGGTTCGATTGCCCATCGGCGTGCAAGCCTAGGTTGCAGGTTTGGGCCCCAGTCAGGGCACGTACAAGAGGCAGCCGGTCTACGTTTCTCTCTCACATCGATGTTTCTCTGCCTCCCCTCCCCTTTCTAGAATCAACGTACCTGTCCTCGAGTGAGGATAAAAGCAAACAAAGAAGGAACTATTATACGATACACAGATTATTTTAAAGATCAAACTTTTCTTATACAGAACTGTGAGGAAACCCTAAATTCCATCTTACGTAATGAACAATCTGACTTTTGTTTAACAGTTATTACACAACCACTATCTTCTGTGCTTGTGTGGCCACATGTAAACAGGTTACAGGGGTGTGGTTGTAGTTTATGCCACTTTCGTTCTCTCCTTTATTCGTTTTCATCAACACATTTCTGTAATCATGAGGGAGGCTGACAATGGTCTCTATCCCACGGGATCGCCCTGTTGATGTCCTTTGTTCTGTGGTGTACTCAGGTAGTGTTCTTGTATTTTTATAGTAAGTCCTTTACATAGGATGGTATTCTAATTAACATTTCCCACAAAACCTGGTACAACAATGCTGTTGGTGGCCTGTGCGTGTGCAGGGGTGAGGTCCCCTGCAGAGGACCCTCATTTCCCTTCATGAGGGGGTTCCCTCCTAGTTGGCCACCTGTAGTGCTGGCCATCAGCCACATGCCCAGAAGCAGCCCTTAACCAGCGGAGACCGGGAGGCAGTAGAGTGATTCCCAGGTCCACCCTCCCTCAAGGTGAGTCTTATGTGTGATCCACAGATTTCTAGTTGGCCCAGATCTGGTGATCTACAGAATAACCGTCTCATTAATTCATCCTTATTGTCTTTGTTCCTGATGCAGACACTGGCCCACAGTGTCCGCAGCGTCTTGGATGAAACGAGACATTCACAGGGACTGCTGAGTCCTGTGGAGGTAAAGGCGAGCATGGCTTTTCAGGGGGAAAGGGGAAGGGTTTGTAGCAACAAGTATAAAGGTCACAGGGACAAAAACTAGCGGGGGGGTGGAAATGGGAGGGGGGTGGGGAGGGCTGGGGCGGTGGGCTGGGATGGGAGCAAAAGATGGAAAAAGGCTGTACTTGAACAACAATTAAAATAAATTAAAAAAAGAAAAACAAACAAGCAAAAAAAGCAGGAGAAAAAGCCTCTGCCCATTTATTGAGTTTCTCAGCACATTACATGATGGTCCTCATTTACTATGCACAGGTTCCCTTTAGGTGGTTACCTTTGTACAGAAAACAAAGGAGCCAGAGGCTGCTAATCACATCACAAAAGAAGGATATTTGCAAATGAAAAAGGGAAAAGTGGTCAAACTGGTTACACTCATCCTAGGAAGGTTTAGCATGGATTTTAGGAAGTTACACTAAGCACTTGCTGTCTCAGTTCAGGGTGAGGGAAATGCAAGGCTCAAAGCAGCCTAGGCACAGAGCAGGCCTGAGTCCCCACGGAAGAACACATCCGTGGGTGTGGGTCCTGTGCATCTCCTCCAAACGGGAGCTGGGCCCACGCCACACAGAACGGTCTCCTACGAGTTCCTGTCCCTGTGTCTCTTGCCTGCTCTCACCTTCTTGGATCACCCTGGATATCAACTATTGTCAGGACCGTGCCAGAAAATTAATGCTTTTACTGCCAAACCAGGAGGTGAGCTTCAAGGCATCCTGGTTCCTGTTAACAATGCAGGTGCCGTGGTTAGTGAAAGGTTAAGAAATAGAGGAAAACAAGCAATATGAGGAAATAGAAAATTTTAAATCCCAGGCGTAAGCCCGGGAAGCCTTCCCGCCCGTATTTGTCTGTAAACAACCAATAAGGTATAGAGGCACCAATCCCCTGAGCCAATAGCTAACTGCCACATC
>PVKU01017875.1:0-10386 GCA_004027475.1 Anoura caudifer
GGGACCCTCCATGGAGGGTGCAGGGCAGGGGGGGTAGGGGACCCTCCATGGAGGGTGCAGGGCAGAGGGGTAGGGGGACCCTCCATGGAGGGGGCAGGGGGGGTAGGGGACCCTCCATGGAGGGTGCAGGGCAGAGGGGGTAGGGGACCCTCCATGGAGGGTGCAGGGCAGAGGGGGTTGGGGACCCTCCATGGAGGGAGCAGGGCAGAGGGGTAGGGGACCCTCCATGGAGGGTGCAGGGCAGAGGGGTAGGGGACCCTCCATGGAGGGTGCAGAGCAGAGTAGGTAGGGGACCCTCCATGGAGGAGGCAGTGCAGAGGGGGTAGGTGACCTTTTATGGGTGGGGAAGAGCAGGAACACCAGTGAATGAGGGACAGGTGACAGGGGCTACTGCCCCCTCCATGGAGGGTCACCTCTTCCCAGGGTCCGATCCCTCCTGCCCTTCCCAGTGTCCCCTGTCCCCCCCTCCCCGTTCTGCCCCTCTCCTGGCCTCCTGTTTCCCCTGCCCCGCTCCCTCTATGGAGGGCCCCCTTTTTCCTGCCCCTCCTTCTTCATAGAGGGTCTCCTGTTCCCCAGCCTGTCCCCTCACTCTCGGGCCTCTGAGGGGCGGTGCTCCGGCCTGCTGTCTTCATCTCTCCTGCCTCCTGGGTGCGTTCCCACTCTCTGTACCTGGGGCACACCTCGCCCTCTTCATCTGTCTAAATGAGCGATTTTCATCCGGTGTGACACGAATTTTTAAAACATGAAAATATCTGACTATTTAGTCAGGGGCACTGACCCTTTTCCCTTAGATTGTCGAATTTTAAAAAGAACATCGTGGTTTCAAGCAGGAGCCTAAAGAAATGTCTTTCTAGGTCTGTTGGCCATTTCTGAACTTAGGAAATGTAATGGTCAATTCATTAGGAACATCTAAGCAAAGGGGTAAAAAGGGGAGAAAAAAAAAGAGAAATGAGAACAAAAGAAAGAAAAGAGAAGAAAAGAAAAAATGATAAAAGCCTTGAAAAGAGATGAGTGCCCCTGACTAAACAGTCAGCTCGTGCATGTTTTAAAAATTCTTGCAGTGCACCGGTTGAAATCGCTGGTCTAAATCCCACCTACTCTCAAGACACATCTCAAATATCATTTCAAATGTCAAATCACAGAGTGGTCTCCAGAGGGGGAGTGGGGCGGGGCGGGTGGAAGAGGGTGTGGGAGGGACAAATGGAGGTGGAAGGAGACCTGACTTGGGGTGCTGAACACACACTGTGCGGATGAAGCAGTGTGGAAGTATGTACCTGAAACCTATACAATTTAATTAACCAAAGTCACCCAAATAAATTCAATTAAAACTGGATAAAAGGGGGGGGACCTTTGAGAGTGATTACATCATGAGGGTGAAGCCCTCCTGAATGGGATTAACACCCTTTTAAAGGAGACCCCGCACCAGAGTTAGTGGGGGGATCTCTTTGTAAGGTATATAAACATCTAACTACTATGCTGTACACCTGAAACTGATATTGAATGTCAACTCTCATTGAAAAATTTAGAAAAAGTTTTAAAAATATAAAAAATAAGTGAAACAAAATAACTAAAAATTAAAAATATAAACATAAAAATGTAACTCAGAGTGATCTTCAAAGAATGTAAATCAGATCACGTCAGTCTCATGTCTAAAAGCCTTACTGGCCCCAGCAGCCGTCAGCTGTACAGACAGACAGACAGACTCACCGCTGGGACGGTGTTATGCTGCTGGGAGAGGAATGTCCTGTCTTCTTCCTCCAGGTGCCTCTGTCACCATCCTGCTGGCATCTGGTGCAGGTACAAGG
Source organism: Anoura caudifer (assembly GCA_004027475.1). Taxonomy (NCBI): domain Eukaryota; kingdom Metazoa; phylum Chordata; class Mammalia; order Chiroptera; family Phyllostomidae; genus Anoura; species Anoura caudifer. The sequence continues at coordinate 1,806 of PVKU01017875.1, forward strand.
CAGAACTGTGCTTCCTTGAGAGTGTGCTAAGCATTCGCTTTGGCTGCGTAGTTCTAGAGTGGGAGGAGACACACACACCTATGCGCACTTTTTTTTAAAGCTTTAATAGTTGTCATAGCATGTTAAACCCACCCAAGAAAATGCTATTCACCCACCTGTTCTCTCCTGCACCCCAGCCAGCCTGGCTCACCCTGCCCGTGGGGTGAAGGCTGGGAGGGTGCTGCCCAAGCAGCCACTAAACATGCATTTGGCTGGATGAACAAACAGACCTGCAGTTCTCTTAGGAAGGAAATGGTGGGAGGCATCTGCTAGGATCAACCACACAGGAGAAGACTAAACTTTTTGTGATAGTGATGGGATCGCAGCTGTGTGACCCTGCCATGCTCTCGCTCCATTGCCACATCCCAGGGGACCACGGGTCACCCACAGCAGGAAGCAGCTCCCTGGCCTCTAAGAACCCATGGACCCTTTGAGGAGCTCTTGAGCTCACCCAGCTGATACTAGACTATGGATCCTGGATACCTTAAGTCCTAGGATGTAGTCTGTTTCAACATTTTAATTCCACTCTTACAAAGAAAGCCTGGTCTGGATGGCTTGTACACTGCTCGAAGATGTATGAGCACCCAGTGGGGGACAGCTAGACCTGGTATTGCCTGGAACATGTGCTGAGTGGCCTCAAAACCAGCACTGACACCGAGTTTAAACCTGTTTCACTCTGGTGAACAGATTGCTTCTGTTCACTTGCTTCTACCTGTTGACTCACTGTGAACCTGCCTCATGCAACTTGAGTACTGCCAGAGGCTCTTTCAGTGACTGAGCCTCATAGGCAGCTAGCAGGTGGTGACATGTGGAGACAGATGGAGAAGTACCTTGGGACCATTGCTGACCTGCTCCTGGGCCTAGTGCTGGTAAAATGCAGCCTTGGTGCATTGCTTGGACCTTCCTGTGCTCACTCAGATGTAGAAGAGGCAGCCATAAACTGTGATTTGCTTTATAGCTCAAAACAGGTTGCCCAGGGCCAGTCACAGAAAGTGTCTGACATTGGCCAGTACCAGAGTCCCTTCCAAGAGGCCCCAGAGCCAACGCACTTATTGGACAGCTTCAGACAACATCAGAGCAGGATCCAATTAGCTTCACAAGTGGCATATCCAAAGGGGGATCAGGACAGGCACTAGACTTTACTGAGGGGAATTCCACTCCATGGTCAGTACCTGCACAGCAACTCATACACTGTCGTTGGGGCTGCTACTCACAGTCAGCTATCCTGAAGGTCGACCCCATGCACAAGTGGGCCAATAGTAATCAAGACTCAATTATGATAGGAGGGCCCACATAACCAACACAAGAGAGATTCCTGGAGCACCTGGCTCAGGTGATCAAGGAGATTGTGCCACTAGGTGCCCACAGGCCACCCTATCAAGCCTGGGAGTCATGGCATATCCACCTATGGAAACAAACACAAAGAAATAGTTAAAATGGGGAGACAAAGAAGCATGCCCCAAATGAAAAAAACAGAAACCACCAGAAAAGAAAGCTAAATGAAATGGAGGCAAGCAATCTACCAAATATAGAGTTCAAAGCAATGGTTATAAGGATGCTCAAGGAACTTAGGAGAAGAATGAATGAAGTCAGTAAGTACTTGAACAAAGAGATAGAAAGCATGAAAAAGAAATAGAAACCATAAAAGAGAACTGGTCAGAAATAAATATTATAATATATGAAATGAAGAATACACTAGAAGAAACAGTTGGATGAAGCAGAGGATTGAATCAGTGATTTGGTAGACAAGGTAGCAGAAAACAATCAGAGTAACAAAAATATATAGTAATTTTTAAAAAATGAAGATAGTTTAAGGGACCTTTGGCACAACATGAACCATAAAAACAACTGCATCATAGGGGTACCAAAGGAGAAGAAGAAGAGCAAGTAATGAAGAATGTATCGGAAACAATAATGACTCAAAATTTCCCTAACCTGGTGAAGGAAAAAGACACAATTCCAGGAAGTGCAGAGAGACCCAAACAAGATGAACCCAAAGAGGCTCACACTAAGACACATCACAATTAAAATGGCAAAGCTTAAAGACAGAGAATCTTAAAAGCAACAAGGTAAAGACAGTTACCTACAAGGGAGCTCCCATAAGTCTGTCAGCTGATTTCTCAACAGAAACATTCAGGTGAAAAGGGACTGACATGAAATACTCAAAATAATGAAAAGAAAGGACCTCCAACCAAGACTACTTTAGCCAGCAAAGCTATCATTTAAAATTGAAGGAGAAAGAAAGAGTTTCTAGGACAAGAAAAAGCCAAAGAGTTTGTTATCACCAAACTAGTATTACAAGAACTGTTAAAAGGTCTTTTTAAAAAAGAAGAAAAAAAAGGAGCAAAGTTAAAAAAATAAAATGGCAATAAATGTGTACCTATCAATAATCACTTTAAATATAAATGAAAATGCTTCAATCAAAAGACAAAGGATAGCTGAATAGATAAGAAAACAAGAGCCATATACCAGAAAAAGTCCAGTCATTGTTAGCATAGCGAGAATGGTTTGTACAACATCCACGTAACCTGGCAGCCAAGGATTGTGGACTGGAATACACATGCATGAACAATGACAACTTCACTGTACTAGTCAGTGGAAGCAGAAGATGCCATTGAGTGAGCATGTGTACTGTGTGGCCCTCACATTCAAAATGACTGAGCTAGTACAACAATGAATCTGCATCAAATTTTGCCTTAAGCTTGAACATTCCTCCACTGAAACTATTAGGATGATTCAGAAGGTTGCAGCTACAGGCAACTGGTGATTGGCAGCTTCATCACGACAACACGTCCACTTATGCATCACATCTCCTGCAGAGTTTTTTGGCAAAACATAAAATCACCCAGGTAACTCAGCCCAGATTTGGCACCCTGCAACTTCTAGCTTTCCCAAAATTAAAACCACCTTGGAAAGGGAAGAGATTTCAGACTGTTGATGAGATGCAGGAAAATATGATGAAGCATCTGATGGCAAATGGGAGAACTGTGTGAGGTCCCAAGATGCCTGCTTTGAAGGGGACAGAGGCATCATTCTCCTATCTACGAAGTTTCTTATATCTTGTATCTTAAATAAATGTCTCTATTTTTCATATTATATGGCTGTATACTTTCTGGACAGACCTCTCATGTAAGACCCACCTTAGAATGAAAGATACACACAGACTAAAAGTAAAGGGATGGAAAAAGATATCTAATGCAAATGGAAATGAGAAGAAAAAAAGCTGAAGTAGCAATACTTATATCTGACAAAATAAACTTTGAAACAAAGCTATAGTAAGAGACAAAGGACACTAAGTAATGATAAAGGAAATGATCCAACAACAGAATATAACCCTTGTAAACATTTGTGCATTCAACATAGGAGCACCTAAATATATAAAACAAATCTGGATGGACATAGAGAAATTGAAAGTAATACGTCCTGGCTGATGTGGTTCAGTGGATTGAATGCCAGCCTGCAAACCAAACAGTCACTCGTTCAATTCCCAGTCCGGGCACATGGTTGGGTTGCGGGCCAGGTCCCCAGTAGGGGACATATAAAAGGCAACCACACATTGATGTTTTTCCCCCTTTCTCCTTCCCTTCCCGCTCTCTAAAAATAAATAAATAAAATTTTAAAAAAGAGAAAGTAATACAGTGATAATAGGGAATTTTAACACCTCATTGATATCAATGAATACATTTTCCAGAAAGAAAATTTTTAAAAAACAGCAGCCTTCAATGACATACTAGATCAGATGGATTTATTTGATATCTTCAGAGCATTTCACCCCAAAGCAGCAAAATATACATACTTTTCCAGTACACATGGAACATTTTCTAGGACAGACCATATGTTATGACACAAAGCAAGTCTCAATAAATTTTAAAAGATTGAAATCATATCAAGCATCTTCTCTGGCCATAATGGTATGAAACTCAATCACAAGAAGAACACTGAAAAGCACACCAAGACATGTTACTAAACAACGAGTGGCTTAACAATGACATCAAGGAAGAAATCAAAACATACCTTGAAACAAATGAAAATGAGAACACAGCAACCCTATATCTGTCCTAAGAGGGAAATTCATAGCATTACAGGCCTATCTCAAGAAACAAGAAGAAGGTCAAATACACAATCTAGCTTTACACTTAAAGGAACTTGAAAAAGAACAACAAAGCCCAAAGTGAGTAGAAGGAAAGAAGTTAAAGATCAGTGCATAAATAAAGGAAATTGAATCTAAAAAAGCAATACCAAAAAAACAAGTCAATGAAAACAAGAGCCAGTTTTTTAAAAAAATAAACAAGATTGACAAACCTTTATTCAGACTCATCAAGAAAGCAAGGAGAGAGGACCCAAAGAAATAAAATCAGAAATGAAAGAAGAAACAACTAACTCCACAGAACTACAAAAGATTGTAAGAAAAGATTATGAACAACTATATGTCAACAAATTGGACAAACTGGACAAAATGGACAAATTTTTAGAAATGTACAATTTTCCAAAACTAAATCATAAATAAGCAGAAAATCTGAATAAACTGATTACACCTAGTCAAATTGAAGCAGCAATCAAAAAACTCCCAAAAACCAAAAGTTCTGGGCTGGATGGCTTCCTAACACCTATCCTTCCCAACTATTCCAAAAAATCAAGAGGAGGGGAGACTCCTAAACCCATTTTACGAGGCCAGCATTATCCTAATTCCATAATCATATAAAAAAAACTATGAAGAAAAAATTATAGGCCAATATCCCTGATGAACATAGATGCTAAAATCTTCAATAAAATATTAGCAAACTGGATTCAGCAATACATTAAAAAGATCATACATCATGATCAACTGGGATTTATTCCAGAGATGCAAGGTTGGTACAATATTTGCAAATCAATAAACATGATAAACCACATAAAATTAAGGATGAAAACCATATGATCATATCAATAGATGCAGAGAAAGTATTTGATAAAATAAAGCACTCATTTATGATAAAAACTCTCAGCAAAGTGGGAATAGGAGGAAATTACCTAAACATAATGAAGGCCGTATATGAAAATCTCACAGCCAACATACAATTTGGAAAAACTAAAGGCATTTTCCTTAAATCAGGAACAAGACAAAGATGCCTGCTCTCACCACTATTAGTCAACACAGTACTGGGAATCCTAGCCACAGCAATCAGACAAGAAGAAATAAAAGGCATTCAAATTGAAAAGGAAGAAGTGAAGCTGCCATTATTGGCAAATGACATGATGTTGTATATAGAAAATCCTAAAGATTACAACAAAAAGCTTTTAGAATTGCTAAATGAATTCAGTAAAGTAGCAGAATACAAAATTAATATCTAGAATGAGCTGCAATTTGTATACCAGTAATAAACTATCAGAAAGGGAAAATAGGAGGACAATCCCATAAACAATTGCATTAAAATTATATGGGACAAAGGTGTAATTGGACACCCAGAAGAAAATCATAAAGCAAAAGAATAAATAAAACATAATGAGGATTTTCATATTGGAAGCATATTGTGTGACTCTACAGAAATTTTAAACTTCTTTTGTGTCACTATGGTACAAAATATAGAAATAGACATACATTTGTAAAAAACCAAGAAACAAAAAAACCTAGGAATAAATTTAACCAAGGATGTAAAAGACCTTCCTGGCACGTTGTTGGGTCCTGGTGACTGTCAGAGGCACAGTGCCCATGAGTGCCACTTCTCAAGGACTTGTGGCGATCAGAGGGATGGATAATCAAAGCAAAGGCAGCACCATCATTAGGAGCATGTGCTTTTGAGTTATCTGTCAATAGCAACTGCAGAAATGATACTTATGCTGCTAAAGGTAAGGGATGATTAATAATTTTTTCCCTGTATACTTGGCAGAACGGTGCTTAAAATTGTGGTGGTAATAGTGCCTGTCTTCATACGCTCTCTTCTTTCAGGGGTAGCTCCAATTCATCTTTCAGCATGCCTGTGAGAAGGGAAAAGTAATGCTGGTGGATGAAACTAACACACCCCATTGGGCAGGAGGTTAAATAAAGATGAGAGACAGAAAGTGACTCATCAAAATTGACATTTACAAGTGGTCAATCCATGGAGATTCCAATTGCCCATCAAAGACTGTATCCATTACAGGGATAACATGGAGCTGTCATAACGGACCTTTCAGTGTCTGAAATCCTGCTTGTTCCTGGTGGCCCAGGCTGATGCGAGCCAGGCAGCCTCTCCATGCAGTGATTCAGGGACTCAGGGTTTCTCTGACATGCGGCTCCACCGAGTGCCCTGGAACCCTGTTGACCTTCCGCATTCAGCTGGCAATGAGCACAGACCAATGGCGAGCAGGATGGATGCACAGATGGTGTCAGAAAGGCCCTGGGGGAGCCGGTCACTGCTGGTCCTGCCTCCAGCCAGACCTCAGCCACATGGCGAGAGAGGCTCAGAAATGCAGCACAGTGCGGACACCATGCATCTCAGAAGCCAGGACAGCATGCCCACTTTCTTGTCCCAATATATGTGAAGCCAACTTCGCCCACCTTCTTCAGGAAGAATATCCAGAGAGAAGAATAAAATAAAAGTACCTTGTGCCAGCCAACATAGCACTTCAACAGCCTGTGAGTAAAGAAAACACTGTCCCCTGATTTCTAAAGAAAGTCTACTTGCTGTCCAGACTCACTTTCTTCCTTCCCTTTCTTCTTAAAAAAGAAAACAGATGACTCTGGAGCCAGCCAAGACGGAGCAGATCCACCGTCAAGAGCACCCCCACTGATGACAGCCACGAGCTTGGGACAGAACAGAATAGCTGGTATCTGCGGATTCTGAAAAGAAAGGAGCAGTGGGCAGACTGGAGACAGAAGTCAAAACTTGATTGAATGACCAGCATGGTGGTGACCTGACACATTTTCCCTCCTTGATCTCAGCTTTGTCCGGAAGGTGGTGAGTCTCAGCACTGCTCCATGAGCAGGACGGGAATGACATAGAGAGGACTGGACAAGGGGCCTGTGGGGGACTGCCTGGGACCCTTCCCTCTTCTCTCCTCTCCTGGCCTTGCTCCTACCCTGAAGCTGCAGTCACACTAGGATGTAAGCTCCTGAAATGCTGAGGGCAACCTCTCCCTGGCAAGGACCTGGGGAAATGGGCCCCTGTTCTCCAAAGAATTTGGGGGAATCTTGCTCATTTTTTCCCCTCTTTTACTCTTGCCAGTTTGTCCTAAAAACCACCCATTATGGAAGCTGCAACACAGTGCATGGGGGGAGAGGAACCTAAGATTCTGAGAGAGCAGAGCTTCAAGCCAGAGGACCAGGAAGGTGGCAGAGACCTCAGGAGAAGACAGGCTGACCGTGAGCTGGGCCCACCCGGAGCGCACCCCGGAGGCCAGCACGGGCTCACCGCCACACTGGTGCTGATGTCACCCCCACAGATGCTGAGATGGAACTGTGTTCTGAACTCAATGTTCTCACAGACTTAAACAGTGGTCTCTTAACCTCCACCCTGCCGTGGTGGGAAGACAGGCTATGGAACCCCGTCTGGTAAGGGAAGCACATCACTAGCTTCATCCAAGTTTTGGAGAAAGAAAAAAGTTGAATTTGAATAGGCACAGAGGTGGAGCGGAAGAAGGCCGGAGCTCTGGAGCCCCAGCCTGCAGACCTGCCCTGCCCTGCCCTGGATTTTAGCTCCACGAACAAATTCAGTTTTGTGAATAAATCTATTTTCTTTGCATTCTCAGTTTTTTCCTACATTTCCTACGTTAAAGACTAAATTTCTGGTCTGAAAGGTACACATAAGGAAGAGCAGCTTTCCGCCCTGGGTGTGGCTGGAGGAGCGAGGTGTTAACTCACACTGAGTTCAAACGAGTGCACAGGCCCAGCCCGACCTCAGTGCCCAGCGGGGAGACCAGGCTCAGTTCTGTGCCTTCAACTGGGTGTGTCAGACAGGCTCTGCCTGTCCTTGCCGATGGCCCACCAACACTCACAGTTCAGATTGTAAACGTGGAGATGCTGTGACTAAATCCACGCTCCTGCAACATAACCAAGCTGTGGCATCCTGCTTTTAAGTCTTGTGGGCTTCGCTTAATTCATCCAACATTCTGATGACTAAACAGATTCTGTTCTAGTTGTTACTGGGGGTGGGATGAGTATGAGTAACAGGCCTCCACAGGGAATTGCCCCACGAGTCCCCTCAAACGTGGGATAGTTTGGTACTGAATCACACTCATGACTAGGATGTGGGAACTAACGCCTGCTCATCTGCACGGTCCCCTTTCTGCTCTTATTCCCAGTGACCCTACTGTGTGCTGTAATGTGTTCTACAGGCCACCTCACATGCCTGGAGGTGGGCAGGAGTAAAAAAACAGAAATAGGGAGGTCTCTGCCTTTCTCAGGAGCTCGGAATAACAGAATTTGCTGGGGAAGAGACCAGAACCTTCTGCCAGATTTCACTGTATTTGAGGCATTTGTAGAGTACGGCATATTTAACCAGCTCACAAAAGCCTTCAACTCCTCTGAGGCTGGCTGGCCTCTGCTCCCCCTCCGCGGGACTCCTACTCCATGTGCTGGGTCGCT
>PVKU01017876.1:0-10386 GCA_004027475.1 Anoura caudifer
ATAGATGGTAGGTAGAAAATAGACAGGGGGAGGGCAAGAATAGTGTGGGAAATGTAGAAGCTAAAGAACTTATGACACATGGGCATGAACTAAAGGGGGGAATGTGGGTGGGAGGGGGTGTGCAGGGTGGAGGGGAATGAAGGGGGGAAAATGGGACAACTGTAATAGCATAATCAATAAAATATAATTAAAAAAAAGAAAGTAGAAGCAGCACACACCAATAATATTGAGCATATGGCACAAACTTAACACACAGATACACAGCAAACTCCAAAATATCAGAAATACTTACGCAATTTGACATTCTACTTAATACTTAACACATCATCTCATTCTTCCTAGACCCTATGAGAAACTAAAGTGTACAAAATTAAGCATTGTTTAAAAGCTATTGGTGATGTGGCAACTTGGTTCGGCTATGGTGCCTAGTTCTTTGGTGAAACACCAATGTAGATATTGTTGTGAAGACAAACATTTACAGTCAGTAAACTTGAATAAAGCAGATAATGCTTCATCATTCGGATGGGCCTCACCAAATCAGTCGAAGGCCTCAAGCGCAAAGACTGAGGTTTCCTGGGGAAAAAGTAATTCTTCCTCAGGATAGCAATATCAACTTTTACCTGAATTTTCAGAGTGCTGGCAGAGTCACCAACCCAAATTGTGTAAGTCAGTTCCTTAGCATCTCATCACCTCTCTTGATATAGATACAAATACAGATACAAATACTGGATACATAGTTACAGCTCCTGTTGTTCCTGCTCCTCCAAAGACCTCTGCTTGACATGGCTATTGTTGCCTTCCACATAAGATGCTACCTTGATTCCTTCTGAAATAAAGTCATTCTGTTTTCCCACGTTTTCACTTGCTTTATTTAGATTGATACAAAATATTTTACTCCCTTTAGCTCCCACTGATAATGAAAACTTTTAAAGTTCAAAAAGACTTGTTCTTTCTTCCCCAAATTCCTGTTCTTGGGGTTTCCTTCCCCCCACTCCCCCCACCCCCTAGATCCTCACTCACCACTTCCCTGTAGACCCCGTGAGTCATTCCTAGCACACATTTTATTTTTTTAAATACAAGATCAGTGAAGAGTTTTACAGACATTCAAACATACTGGGTTTTATTGCTTTGTTCTGCTGTGTTTTGTGTGTGTGTGTTTAAATGTCTTTTCAGTGACCATCACTACTGTGTTCTAATATGTGAGTATTCTCCCTGGTAACTGTTTTCTACCATGTAAACAATTTATATTTGCCCGACAGGTAAAATAATGTGCGATGGGAAAATAGTTGAAACAAGCTTAGACCCTGGATCAATTACCATAAGGCTGCCTTAGAAAGACTTGCTTTATTTTACCTTAAAATAAGACCCTTTACTAGTGTCTAAGATAGAGCTGTGTCTTTATTTTCTTCTTTAGGTTCAGAGTAACTCATTCTGACCAAAGCTCTACCAGGGATCAGGAAGGATCAGTTAATTAAAGCAATGCAATTCATTGGTTTCAAAGAAACTGGAGGCCTGAGTTCCTTTCTAAGTTGATACATATATTGCAAAATGCATACTAATAAAGGGTTTTTCTCTACAGGAATAATACAAAAGTCAAACACTACAGTGAAACTACACTTCTAAGAGGGATTTGTTCCCTATGCCATTTATAACTCAGATTACTTTCTGACACAGTGGTATCCGAACACTTGGATAGTTACTTCAAAATCAGTGGCACTGGTATTCAAACACTTTCCTTTATAAGGAGTGAACCTCGTCCTCTATCATCTGACTGAACCAACTAAAGTCATTTCTCTTAAAGACATCAACAGCTCAAGGGAAAAAAAAAAGTTTTCTCTCCAGGGCTGGGGGAGGGCTTCTGCTTTGCACTCTAAAATGTTTGCTCTGTTCCAAGAAGATATTAGGATCAGTTGACTGACAACAGGAAAAATTTTCCTGGCAGAGGAGGAAGCCAGAGGAGATTCATATGCAGACAAAATTTTAACTATCAGGCTACTTGCGTCCCCTTGTCTGTTCTAATATGCCAAGCTAGGATAAATCAAATAGACTCTAAAAATTATAGGTAAAAATGTGACTTCACAATAATTCTGGAGTTTTGCAGAATATCCATCTTTAGCATTTCTTTTTTTTTTCCCCTCTTCCCTGAAGAGTTATTTATTACTGGGCAAAGCTATGTAACTATGCCATTATATGCACTACTGAAAGAAAAAAAAAAACCACCCTTGAAAACACCACATTTTAGAAATGGTATAAAGTTATGACGGTTTGCTGAAGTGCTAGCATGAGTTTAAAGAGACTGGGGAGATTTCTCTCCCAGGAGAGAAATCGGGTCAGGTGATGTCCTGGAGGCCTGGGGTGGGTGTGCCCCGCTTTCCGCTGGCGCCCCCACTCATCAGAGGCTGGGACTGAAGGGTCCTGCCTCAGGCTGCGGGGCACGGTGCTCCCACTTTGCCTCTGCTGGGAGACCCTCAGCGCTGGTGATGTCTTCCTGAGGAGGGAACTGGACTCACAGCCTAAATGTAGGGAGGACCAAAGGGGCCAGGAAAACAGTGAGTGTGCGGGGGTGGGGCGGGAGGGGGGAACATGATGGAGCAGAAGTTTCGGAGCTCTCGGGATAGCCTTTGCAGTCGGCATTTCGGAGCGGCTTTAGAATAATTCTATTTTTCTTGGTTCCAGAAAGAAATGACATTTTTTTTTTTTTGAGGATTAGCAAACCAACAGTTTATAGAAACGATCTTCAATCCAGGTCCTAATTGATATCCTAAAAATCCCCCCAAAAGCGGAGGCAATTCTGACTTCTGGGAGTAAAGGCCCTGAGGGACCCCTCCCTCCCACCCTTTTTACCATCTCCTTTCTTCCCTTCGGGGGCCTCTCTGCCACCGCCCCCAAGACCTCCTACTTGGGTCTTTTTACCTAGTTGTTCCTTCTTTGTTGGCATGAGCCTTGGGCTTTTTTCTTACACTGACATTTCACAGGCAAAATGAATGGTGTAAATGAAAATTCAAAATGAAGGCACCCAGGGTTGATGAATGGCCTGCCGCATTCAACTTTAAATAAAGTTAGACTTAAAATACACCCGGTCTAAATATAAATCTTATCACAGTGATACAAGGGGAATGTCATTAGGTCTTACTCTCATTATTCTCTGCAGGAGGCCAATTATTAGAACCATCGAAGAACTAATTTAACCTAAATTTCATATAAACTCAACCAAAAAACTAAACAAAGGTTAACAACAACAAAGCTCCCCAATACCGACAACTCCAACAGACTTAGCGCAGTCGGGAATTGCTCACTGCACACACACTCTGCAAGACTATATTTTTAAAAGTGTAAACTATTCATAAAGACTGGAATTTTTTACTGATACAAAGTTTATCAAGCTGTTAAGTTTCTAATGGTTTTTGGGGTTAGAAATGACCTTAGGGTTTCTTTGATTTCTTATTTTAACTTTTAAATATCAATTTAATTATTTTTTGTTTGGGGGCCATTCCCCCCCCAATCTTTACTTTCTATCACCTCCAGTAAATTTGTAATATTTTATTGAAATGTTATCTTTCATCAGATTTTTTTTTCCTTCTACCCAGGGAGGTAGACTTTTCTGTCTCTGTTTTTTCAAAAATTCAACTCAGTTTATTTCAAACCTGTACTGATAAATAGGAATTATTCAAAATTTTTAATCTGGGCTAGGCGGACCATACTAATAAACCAAAAGCTCCAAGTTATCAGCCTACTTAGAATGTGGCAGAAACGGTTAACACAAAGAAAACAAAAGCAATGAAAAAAGACTTTATATACTATAATGAAGGTGTATTAGTTTTTAGTGACTTTTGATTTCTCCTTTTACTTTTCTTGCTAAGAACTTCAAGTTTAAGGATTCTGAGGCAAAGACTGTTGAAATCTAAGTCAAGGGTTATAACCCTAGGCTTAGAGTTGATTATACCTTAATCCTCTTTCTTTTCCAGGCTATTCATTTAAATAACAATTATTCTTGTTTTTTACAATATAAATTTTCTGAAATATAAAGATATGTACATAAAGAAGAAAACCACATCATCTGTAACCCGCCTTTCTGTAGAGATGACCTGCGTCAACGTTTTGGTGGATTTCTTCCCAGCCTCTGTGTGCACACATGCCTTCCCAGGGGCCTCCTTTCAGCGTGCATAGCATGGAGGTGCTACGTTCTATATGCTTGACACTCACACTGAGTTTCCTTTTTGCTTTCCTCGTGTCCTTTAAACTTCCTCTACGTGTAACACTGGCTGGCCTGGATTTAGGAAGACCCAAGATTAACCGTTGCTCTCGTCTAGAAGATCTAGCAGGTGGACATACAGCCTGGGGCCAGGTTAGCTGACAATGAGATTGTTCCGGGAAAACACTTCTAGCTGTGCTCGTGAAGCCGGAAGCCTCCTCGAGAAGACTGGGAATGCACTTGCGCAGAAACATGCATTTTTTTCCTCTTCCTGTCTCCATGTGGCAGAACCCTTCGGTGTGTCAAAAGTCTTCTGTCCTTGCTCCCCTTGTTACTGTGTAGTCCTAATGCTTAACGAGCAATTATTTTCTTAATTTCTCTTTTTCTTCTTTAATACTCCCTCATTCATATCTCTAAATATTGTCTCTTCTTTTGGATGTTATGGGGAGGAGGAAGAAAAAAATCAGTATTTTGTTTTCACTTGTGCAATATTTCAGCATGAGCTCTTACAGTTCTTACCATTCTTTGCTCTTCTCTACCTTCTTGCCCTCTCTTTCCTTCCTGCTTTCCTCTTGTGCCGGCAATAGTCACACTGATCTGCCATGTTCCAGGAGCACCACGGAGAGTACTGTTGAAGGTGGACTCGGAAGTCCACAATGTCTGTCATCAACGTGACTTGGCCCAGCTCTGGTGCACGCTAGTGTTGTTCTGAGACTCCAAACTGACTCGGTTGCTTTGTTTAAAATGGTACTCATTTGGAAATGCCACTGTCCCTTTGTCAGCTGACGTGCCACCAAAGAGCTCATCAGATCTTCCTATTGGTCCAGCAGTCATGCTAGTCAGTTCTGAGGTGTCTTGGGGGCAGTTGTAACTAACTGTAAAAAATAAAAACAGGGATGATGCTCCTAACTATTTTTTTCTAGAGGAAACACCTCTTAATGTATATTATATATAGGGTGTCACATTTTTGAATAAATTAAGCTCCCAAGTGCTACACTGAGATCATTAACAGCATCAAGCAGACATTTATACGGCACTTTGTATATGGCAAGCATTTGATCTCAGTGATTGACATATATTAACCTGTTTTTTTCTCTAACTATCCTGTGAATAGGTACATTGTTAGCCCTAGTCAGTGGATGAGGACACTGAGGGGCAGAGACGCTGGAGAACCTGTCCAAAGTCGCGGGGCTGCTGAGGGGCAGGCCTGGCCTTTAACACCACACAGCCTTCTCCCGGAGGCTCTCTCTGAACCCAGCGCTATTCCACCTCATTGTAGTATCGGTAAATATTAGATCATATTTTTAAAATATAGAGAATATTGGTGTGACTCAGTTGGTTGGGCATCACCCCACAAAAAGAAATGTCACAGTTTCGATTTCCGGTCAGGGCCCACGCATGGGTTGCAGGCCAGGTCCCCCTTTGGGGGCGTGCGAGAGGCAGCTGATGGGTGTTTCTCTCTTGCATTGCTGAGAGATTTCTCTCCCTCCCCTCCCCCCTCGCTTTCCCTCTCTCTAAAAATAAATAAATGAAATCTTTAAAAAAATCGAGGGAATATTATGCTATGCACAGGGAATGTAAAAAGGTTTTGAGATAGCTTTTGCCCTCAAAGGTCTTCAATCTCATTAGAAACACAGGGCAAAGCCTATACAATACAAACAATGTCAGGCAGCAGAAGCCATGAGAGTATTCGGGGGAGTGCTCTAGGACTTTGGAGGTGACCAGGTCACTAAAGGCAGGGGAATTTGGAAAGACCTCATATGTCTGGACTTCTGAGAGGTCTGAATGAAAGATCAAGATGATTTTATGCTCTTTAAAGAAAGTTCTCCAAAATATGAACAGCTTCAAAATGCATCTGCAGCTCACTAAGACAGATGGCCTAAAATAATCAGAATCATCTGGGGGTAGAGTGAATACTTGATGAAACCCCAGCAGGTGAGTGAGAATTGCTAACACAAAACAAAGGAATTAAAAAACTCACATTATTGTGCCATTAACACAGAAGAATTAGAGTGATCAGATAATTCAGAAGACGCTTGTCTTGATGCACTTTAAAGTGGGACATGCAACGCCTTGGGCTGCAAGCAATTAGTCCTACGTGTCACAGAAGCTTGGGAGTGACAAGACCCCCTGACAGCTCTGAAGGATGAACCAGTGCCCAGGAGAACAACAATCTAGAAACTGACTTGATTTCATAGTCCTTTTTGTTTAAGGCAACCAACATTTCAGTAATCTATAGTGCTCCAGGGTTGTATTTATCTGCTCTTACTGTAATGCAATTGTTCCAGGAGAAATAATGGGTAAGTTAAATAACAAGACCAATGGCACCTTAGGATAAATAAGAATATAGGAAAATTCAAATTGCTAAAAATCCTCAATACCTCTTCCTGACATCTAAGTTAACAGTAAGATTATTTTATTTTTCTTTCCCTTCGCATCCTGTATGACTATAGATAGATTGGCTCCCCATTTTAGCTAATTATTGTTTGGTTCTATACATTCCATATATTCAGGGAATATTATATATCAGTTTCTTAACATTAATGTGTTTTGTAGAATGTGTTCCATTTACATATAGATTGAATATATACGTTATCTCAACAGATCCTAATAACCCAGTATTATTTTCTCTTCAGTATTTCTACCACCCATCCAGTGATTCAAAATTAGAAACCTGAGAGTCATTATTGATTCTTCTCCATTTCCCCTTCATATCTAATCAACACGTGTTCTTGATTATATCTTCTAAATGTCTTACAAATGTGTACAATTCATATGGGCTGATTATTTCTATGGACCCAGATATATAGTCTGTTGAGACTAGAACCCAGGTCTTCTTGATTCCTGGTCCAGCCCTCTCTCTGATCTACCAGGATGCCTTTAGAGAAGGGGCTTTGTTTTGATTCTAATCTTTCTCAATATGTAACTATGTAATAAAATATTATACACACAAGCTCCCTGCAAACATTAGGGAAAAGGCACAGAAATACAGACTAGTATTAGTGTACATAAAGAACTGTTAATATCACTTATGACACGGAGTTCTGAATTTCTTATTCCTATGCTTTACTAAATAACTTAATTTCACCATGCTTCTTTCTTTTTCCTCCTGCCCAGTAGAAACCTTGGCCTTCCTTCTGCTCTGGCTAATCTACCTGTGTTATGAATCTTAACGGCTTTTGCCTCCACAGGAGTCTTGCTTCAGAAATCCTGCCATCTTTCTCTGGTGTGTAACAACATCGTCCCACCCCAGTCCCATCCCCTTGTTCTTCCCCCTCAGCCTGCAAATGTCTCAGGTTTCTCCCAACTTAAGGAACAGAGCAGAACAAACACACACAACCAACAAAAAGCTAAACTAAGAAAGTCCCCTCTCCCTCCCTCCCTCCCTTCTAACCACCATCAAGTCTCTCATCTTTAGTCAAGCTACTTCCAGAGCAGACGGCTGCATGGCCCCCCCTCCCCGCGCACACCACCATGCCCGGCTTACCCCACGGCAGCCTCGGCTCTCTTAGCACCGTGATTATCGTCACCTTTGCTTTGGCAAAGCGGATGAACACTTTCCCATGATGTAGCCAGGCTGTTTACAGAATTTGAAAGGGTTGACCATTCATTTGCTTAATCAACAGTTACCCGGTTTTTTTCATGGGCCAGGCATTGGTCGGGGTGCAAAGCAGACACAACGGTGGGAAAAAGAAAGAGATTTCAGTGAGTAGCACTGTGTTTTCCTTCTGCCTGTTTGGTCTTTTCTTACTACTCCTTTTGTGGGTTCCCCTTCCGCATACCCTTTCAGGGTTGCTGTAGCACATAGTAACTGCTGAGCAAGCATCATGTACTCTTCCTGTGGCCTCACTCACGTGACTAAAGCTTTGTGTGTGCGATGGATAGAAGGATGTCTTGCCCAGACCTCCTTCCAGGAAGGACTGAAGACCCAGCTGTGATGAGTCAGTCAACACGGATCCTCCAACTGCCAGTTCTGGAGGGTCTTGCTCAAGTTCATGCCCTTTTTTGGAGGACTAGATTCAATGAAAAGGGAAGGTGTGAAGATTTGGTTGTTCTGGCCTAAAAGGGAAGTTATACAAGGTGACTCTGAGGATCTTCACCCACAAGACAGCAGGGCCACCATCAAGGACTCTGAAGCTAAGCTTAAGAGACTTCCGCTGGCCCCAGATGGGACAATTTGAGTACCAAAAAGATAAAGATGGCAATGATTTAAACACATCACTTATGGTAAAAATTCATGAATTTGTAGAACTACTGAAGGAAACCCACAAGACCTCATTAGTTCTTTTCAGAGAATACTGGGAAACAAAGTCATTATTCTTAAAAATGGTAAATTGAGGATTTACGCTGCCTGTTTAGTAAAGCTAGGTCTTAGCGTAAGCAAGTTTATGAAGGAAAATTCCTTCTTATAGGAGTATCCCATCTAATGATGAATAGATTTAGTGATTGGTAAATAATTAAAAGACTTAAGTGACAGTGAGATTATGCAGTCGCCATTTGGAGAAGCACAGAGTTGTACAATAAGTCATCACTAACGTCATGGGGAGGTTCTTAAAAATTGTGACTTGAAGTGAAACAACGCATTGTGTAATGGAACCAATTATACCACAGGCTAATCCTTAGTTCCTACAGCGTATTTCTGGTTGCAGAAGCATCATCAAACTTCTAAATAAAGACCCAAACATCTATATTTAATACTGAAATAAATATGAGCTGTACATGCCTTTAAGAAAGACTAATGAAAACAAGTAAGATGATTATTTTCCGACCTGCCTATACTAGTTCAGGGTCGTGGGTGGCCGGAGCCTCTGCCAGCAGCTCAGGGCACAGGTGGGGCCCGACCCTGGACAGGACAGGCATCCCTTGCATAGTGCCCTCCCCCTCAGACCCACACGCCCTCAGGCTGGGACAATCTAGACACGCCTGCTCACCTAACATCCACATCTTTAGGATGTGGGTGAAAACTGGAATACCCAGAGAAAACGCACATAGACGTGGGGAGAAATCTCAAACTCCACACAGACAGTGGCCCCTGCTGGGGATAGGCATTTTTCTCATCAACTTGATAATGAAATGATGTTGAGTGAAACTATGTTATTTGAAGACCTGCTGTATTCTGCAATAGATCACGACTAGGGTCAACTGTTCACTGGCTATCATTGCACTAGAGTTGTGTAAAAATTATTGCCGGAGTTAGGGTCTTTTCTGTGTCACTACTGCATGGGAAGCGCAGAAATATTTTTATTGTGCACATCCATCCATGGTAACTACATATGTGGCCCAGATGCTTGTTCTGCTCCGCGGCCCGCGCATCTCTCTAATGCAGAGTACTCGCAGTGGCTTTCTCTGAGGGAAATGAGGATCCAGTCCGCTGGGAGTCTCATGACTTTTTAATCTTATATGCTGAACCATTTTGCAAAAGGGACCAGAAAATTGGAAATTGAAAAAAAGATTGCAAATAGAGACAGTGTGAATCTTATGTTCAATTGTGCCTCACGTCTACCTCTTAAAGTCAGATTACTCTCTCTGAGATGGAGATTAAGATACAGAGAGACAGAGAGAAAGAGAGAGAGACAGAGAGAGACGGAGGGGGAGAGAGAGAATGGTAGAACCAGGTTATTATTACTGCAGAATACAATCAGGAACATATTTCTTATCATATGGCGCAATTTAATAAGGGGGGCTTGAGAATAGCAAGAGAGGTTTTGTACACAATGAAAATTTATATGGACCTATTTAAGAATCTCATTTGGTTTCCAAACTGTATCTGCCAATAGTGAAGGACAGAGAAACTTCACAGCTGTTATTCATAATAAGCACTTACAAATATAGGAAAACTATTTGCCCATGCATCACGGGAATTTGAAACAAACATATATCTGGAAGGCAGAGCTTGTGTTGTAAATTTTATACAAGCTCCTCAGAAATCTACTTAGTCAAATTTAGCTGTAATTCCTACCTAAATACGCAAGCTTGTGGTGAAGAGGAAGAATGAGACCTTTTACCTGGGATATCGCGGTATTTACTCAGAGTAATAAAAATAATACGAAGAGTCAGCTGGCTATATTAAGGATTATGATAATAAAGACTAGTGTTTCTATTAAGAATCAGAAACAAAATGATGGCTCTTTTTCCTAGTTTACATTTCTGGCTCCAACATGATTTTTTTTTTTGAAGACATTCAGAACATGGGG
>PVKU01017877.1:0-10411 GCA_004027475.1 Anoura caudifer
ATCCAACGAACTATCATTTAGAATGGGAGGGCAGATAAAGTGCTTCCCAGATAAGGTCAAGTTAAAAGCATTCACCATCACCAAGCCCTTATTATATGAAATGTTAAAGGGACTTATCTAAGAAATTGAAGAAGATCAAAAAACTATGAAGGGGGAAATGACAACAAACTCACAAGTATCAACAGCTGAACCTAAAAAAAAAAAAAAAAAAAAAAAAAAAAAAAAAAAAAAAAAAAAAAAAAAAAAAAAAAAAAAAAAAAAAAAAAAAAAAAAAAAGAAAAGAAAAGAAAAACAATGAAAAGAAATCTAAGCAAACAACCAGAACAGGAATGGAAACTCAGAATTGGAGACCACATTGGAGGGTTATCGTTCAGAAGTGGATGGAGGGAGAATGGGGGGAAAAGGTACTGGGAATAAGAAACACATCTGGTAAGCAGAAAATACACAGGGGAGGTTAAGAATAGTATAGGAAATGGAGAAGCCAAAAATCTTATATGTATGACCCATGGCCATGGATTAAGGGGGGGATATGCAAGAGGGAGCAGCAGGGCAGAGCAGGATAAAGGGGAGAAAAAAATGGGACAAGTGTAATAGCATAATCAATATAATATACTTAAAAATAAATTTAAACAAAATGTTGCTTGAGACCAGTGATTTTTCATTCAATATTCATTGAGCACCTACTATATGTGAGACACTTTTTGAGACACTTTTCTATGCACTGGAAATACAATGATGAATGAGAGTCAAGATACCTATATGTTAGAATTCTGCTTGAAAGTATCAAAAACCGATCTTAGTGGAAGTGGGAAGACTATGTACTAGTTGGTAGGGGAAATAGAGAGTTCTCTCTCTGACATATAAAATTTGGGATGTCTATAAGAAATCTCAGTGAAGATGTCAAGTAGGCAGTTGGATACAAGTACCTTGAGTGCTTTGTGATCCATCCCACAGTTCCTCTGCATTAACATAGTAATTTGTTTAAGGTGTATGTTTCACTTTTTGAGAACTGAATGAATTATTATCATCTTTATGGATAATAGTATATTATGTCAATCAGTGTATAGTATATTTTATGGAATACATCAATATGGGGGATCAACACATAAAAACTGACATATTAACACAATATTATATTTTCTCTTAAAACAAAAGAGCATTACGTATAAAAAAATCATTACAATCCACCCTGGCTGGTGAAACTCAGGAGAGTGAGCACAGGCCTGTAAACCAAAGGGTTCGATTCCCAGTCAGGTCATATGCCTGGGTTGCAGGCCAAATCCCCAGTAGGGGGCACATGAGAGGCAGCCACACATTGATGTTTCTCTCCCTCTCTGTCTCCCTCCCTTCCCCTCTCTCTAAAAATAGATAAACTCTTTAAAATATCATTATAATCCTATTACTAATCCTAATCCTCTCTTTACTTTTAGCAATTTTTTAAAAGTCTCAGCAACTGATAAAAATTCAATGAAAGATATGTTAGACACTATGAAAAATATTATGAAACATAGAGAAACAAAAAATTAGAATTTAGGACTTCTGGCCAAGATGGAGGCATAGGTAGACACACTGTTCCTCCTCGCACAACCAAAAGAAGGGCAATTACAATTTAAAAACAAAACAAAACAAAAAAACAAAAAACAGAACTGACAGAAAATTGAACTGTATGAAAGTCTGGCAACCAAGGAGTTACAAAAGACACATTCATCCAGACCAGTAAGAGGGGCAGAGATGGGCAGTCAGGCGGAGAGGACTCACAACAAGGCCACAGGTGGCGGACTCCACAAGGCAGCGGTTGGTAGAGCAAGTGGTCCTACATTAGCATACAGATAAACTAGGAGGAACAGCTGGGGAGGGAGACGGATCTCACAACCCAGGGTCTCAGCATGGGGCAATAAAGCCTCAAACCACGGATTGAAAACAGCTGTGGTGTTTGAGGCGGAAGCAGGAGAAACTCCCAGCCTCACAGGAGAGTTTGTTAGAGACCCACAGGGTGTTAGAATATACACAAGTCCACCCATCCAGGAATCAGCACCAGAAGGGCCCAATTTGATTGTGGGTAGTGGGGGAAGTAACTTAAAACCAGCAGTGGGCCAAGCAAGTGCCATTGTTCCCTCTTGGACCCCTTCCCCATACACAGTGTTACAACGCAGCAACGTGGGTTGCCCTGCCTTGGGGAACACCTAAGGCTCCACCCCTTACTATGTAACAGGAGCCCCAAGACAAGAAAAAATGGCCCAAATGAAAGAACAGATCAAAACTTCAGAAAAAAATACAACTACGCAACAAAGAGCCAACCTATCAGATGCACACACAGTTCAAAACACTGGTAATCAGAATGCTCGCAGAATTGGTTGAGTTTCATTGCAAATTAGATAAAAAATGCAGGCTATGCTAAGTGAAAGAAAGGAAGATGTACAGGGAACCAATAGTGATGGGAAGGAAACTTTGACTCAAATCAATGGTGTGGACCAGAAGGAAGAAAGAAACAGTCAACAAGAAAAGAATAATGAAACAAGAATTCCAAAGAAATGAGGAGACGCTTAGGAACCTCCAAGACATCTTTAAACTTTCCAACATCCGAATTATAGGGGTACCAGAATGAGAAGAGGAAGAGCAAGAAATTGAAAATTTATTTGAACAAATAATGAAGGAGAACTTCCTCAATCCGGCAAAGGAAATAGACTTCCAGGAAATCCAGGAAGCTCAGAGTCCCAAAGAAGTTGTACCCAAGGAGGAACACACCAAGGCACATCATAATTACATTACCCAAAATTAAAAATAGGAAGAGAATCTTAGAAGCAGCAAGAAAAAAGGAGACAATTACCTACAAAGGAGTTCACGTAAGACTGTCAGCTGGTTTCTCAAAAGAGACCTTCCAGGCAAGAAGGGGCTGAAAAGAAGTATTCCAAGTTATGAAAGGCAAGGACCTACATCCAAGATTGCTCTATCCAGCAAAGCTGTCATTTAGAATGGAAGGGAAGATAAGCGCTTCTCAGATAAGGTTGAGTTAAAGGAGTTCATCATCACCAAGCCCTTATTATAGGAAATGTTAAAGGGACTTATCTAAGAAAAAGAAGATAAAAATATGAAGAGTAAAATGACAGCAAACTCACAGTTATTAACAACCACACCTAAAACAAAGGCAAAAGCAAACTAAACAAATAGAATAGGAACAGAACCACAGAGATGGAGATCACTTGGAGGGTTATCAACAGGGGAGTGGGAGGAGGAAAGAGGGGAAAAAGGTACAGAGAATGAGTAGCATAAATGGTAGGTAGAAAATAGATGGGGGGAGATTAAGAGTAGTACAGGAAATGTAGAAGCCAAAGAACTTATATGTATGACCCATGGACATGAACTAAAGGGGGGGAATATGGGTGGGAGGGGGTGTGCAGGGCAGAGGGGAATAAAATGGGGAAAATGGGACAACTGTAATAGCATAATCAATAAAATATATTTACAAAATTTGAATCTCAAACATTATTATTGCTTGTGTTTAAAGTTACTTTTGCTAAAATTAAAATTTCAACAATAGTTATTATAGAAAATAAAGTCTCAGCATCTATATTTTTAGATATTGATCAGAACAGTCAAGAAACTCTTAAAGAACAGGAATGAAGTAGAAAAAAACTTTTCCTATCAGATATCAAGAGTTACTACAAAGCTACAATAATTTCCCTGGTTGTTATGGTTCAGTGGACTAAGCACCAGTCACAGGCTTGAGTTCTGGCCAGGGCACATGCCTGGGTTGCAGGCAAGGTCAGATGTTTTTCTCCCTCCCTTCGCCTCTCTCTAAAAACAAATAAATAAAAATCTGTTTTTTAAAAAAGCTACATTAAGGCAATGTCACTGGCTCAAGATTAGACAAATAGACCAATGGAACAGAATGGAGAGGCCACAAATAGTTCCAAGAATATATGAGCTCTTGATATTTTACAGAGGTGGCATTGTGAATAAGTGGAGGAAAGAGATTTTCCACAAATGATATGGGGCAATTGGATATTTTTAAGGAAAAAGTAAAACTAGATGTCTATTCTTACTCTACATAAAAGTTAATTACAAAAATATTAAAAACATAAGTTAAAAGACAAAATTATGAAAATTTTACTTGTTAATGTAGTGGACTATCTTCATGATATTGAGGGTAGGGAAGGATTTATTTGAAAAGACCCAAGAAGTACTATGCATAAAGAATAAAGATTGATAAATTTGACTATATTATAATTAAGAACTGTTTATGGAAAAAACTATCAATTAATTATCAAAAAATAAGAGACAAAGTGGGGAAAGGTATATGCAACACATATAAAAGACAAAGGACTACAGTTAAAATATGTACGTAACTTTTACAAATCAATTTGAAAAAGGGTCACTACCCGATAGAAAAAAATTGGCAAATATCTTGAATAAATGCTTCAGAAAATAAGTCCTCAATGTCTAATAAGCATATGAATAGATGCTCAACATCATAGTAATCAGGAAAATAAATTATGAGAGGCCATATTCCACCCAATAGATGGGCAAAAATTTTTAAGTCTATTGGCCACCAGGTGGAGCAATAGGAACTGTTAAACACTGCTGCATGGGGTGTAACTTGCACTGGGTTAGGAAAAGTTTGTCATCATCTAGAAATGTTGAAAGTGCCCATACCCCATAAGCCATCAATTCCACTCTTGGGTAAATATCCTAGAGATGCCTTTATTTATGTACACTACCAAGAATAGTCATGGTAGAACTGTTTTTTTAACAGTCAAAAACAGGAAACAACCACAATGGCCCTCAAAGTATCACGGATAAATTGTGGTATACAATGACACACCACTACTTACCTATCAGAATGACCAAAATTTGGAACACTGACAACAACAAATGATGACAAGGATGTGAAGTAGGATCTCTCATTCACTGTTGATGGGAATGCAAAATGGCATAGCCAGCCATTTTGGAAGACATTTGAGCAATGTCTTAAAAAAAAAAAACTAAAAATATGCTTACCATACAATCCAGCAATTTTGTTCTTTGGTATTTATCCAAGGGAGTTGAAAACATGGCCACACAAAAATGTGCACACCAACATTTATAACAGCTTTACTCATAACTGTCAAAATTTAGAAGCAATCCAGATGTCCTTCAGTAGATGAATGGATAGTGATACACCCATTTATTCAGTGCTTAAAATAAATGAGCTATCAAACTATAAAAAGACATGGAGGAATCTTAAATGCATATTACTAAGTGAAAGAAGCCAATCTGAAAAGACTACATACTGTATGACTTCAACTATATGGTATTCTGTTAAATGTAAACTATGGAGACACTAAAATGATCAATGGTTGCCAGATGTTGGAGGGGAATGAACAGGTAGAACACAGAGGATTTGGTGGACCAGTGGAACTACTCTGTATGATTCTATAATGGTGGATACATATCATTATACATTTGTCCATACCCATAGAATGCACACCAAGAGTAAACCCTAATGTAAACAATGGACTTTGAGTGATAATTTTTCCAAATGTACTACTCTGATGGGAAATGTTGATAATGGGGGAGGCTATGTATGTGTGGGGCATAGGGGATTTATAGGAAACCTGTTTAGCTTCCTCTCAAATTTGCTGTGAACCTAAAACTGCTCTAAGAAACAAAGACTTTTTAAAGTAAATTTATAATAATTGAAAGAACTACAGCTACCTGCAACAACATGAACGAATCTCACAAATAATGTAAAATGAAAGAAGACAGTCACAATTCCAAGTATATAAAATTTAAATATCTGTAAAACAAAATCATGTTGTTTTACCCAGTTTTACACAGTAAGTAAGGATGCTGACTTCCATAGAACATAAACCTATAGAGAAAAGCAAACAGCCCTGGCTGGTGTAGCTCAGTGAATTGAGTGCTGGCCTGTGAACCAAAGGGTTGCCAGTTCAATTCTCAGTCAAGGCACATGCTTGGGTTGCAGGCCAGGTCCCCAGTGGGGGCCACATGAAAGTCAACCGCACATTGATATTTCTTCCCCTCTCTTTCTCCCTCCCTTCCCTTCTCTCTAAAAATAAATAAAATCTTAAAAAATAAAAGCAAAGAAATGATATCACAATAGTTAGGATGGGGGTTACTTCTAGGATGGTGGAGAAATGCCATTACTGCGGAAGGGGGGAGAGTGAGGGGATGGAGGTTTTCAAGGTGTTCTATTTCTTGATCTGGATAGTCCTTACATGACTGATAGCTTTATAAATGTTCTTTCAATGGGCAGTTCTCTTCTGAGAACTGCTTTCCTTTCTTAATGAAATGGAAACCAAGGTCACCAACTGGGATTGAGGACAAGGAAAGAAGTGTTGAAGATTTGATGAGAAGGAAAATGGTAGGAAAGAAACAAACAAGTTGGAGAGTAAACGGAGCAGAGAAATATAGTATTTCTTATTTTTTCTTTTTATGAAAACTTCTCACAATTTCCTGATTTGTTTTGCTTTTTCTATTATATATGTAAGGTAGTATTATTTTATTAATTTTAATATACACTATATGCAGTTATCCTAAACAGGTAGTTAAATTATTGTTATTTATTGTTTTCAAAATAAAATAAATTTTAAAGCAAAACTAAATCTTAATAAATCACATAACTGTGATAATAGTTTTAATACATTAGTCATTTATTATTTCAACATGCATTTTAGAAAAGCTGATGTAGTTTATATTAAGACAAAAATGCACTGAGTTTATACAAGGAATTTTATTATTTATTTTTAGAGAGTGGGAAAGGGAGGGAGAGAAACATCAACATGAGAAACATCTATTGGTTGCCTTGCGCATATGCCCTGACCAGGGGCTGAACCCAAAACCCAGGCATGGGGTTGCCATCGAACTGGCAACATTTTGCTTCAAGGGACGATGCATAACCAACTGAGCCACACTGGTCAGAGCAGGGAATTTTATTCTTTTTCTTTCAGCTTTTTATGCCAAGTAGCTTTATTGTGAAATTTTGCATTTTATAAGTTTTATAGTCATCAGTATTAATTACCTCCTTATTTTATTGATCCCAACTTCAAAAGCCATTTTCAATGTCAGAAAACATAACCACATTAGCATCACAAAACTAAATATTGACACTTAAAATTAAGAGAAACTATTATACTCTTATACTTTACTTGGAAGATTTAAATGGAGAAGTTGATAGGTTTATATAATTTTATAACTTCTCCTGTTTTTATGAATCAATTGGTAAAAATCAAGTATTTAAATTATAACATGCTTTGGTTGTAAATCCATATTTATATTATAGTTCCATAGCTTCAATTATTAACTTACCTAATGTAAATTTAAAGTTTTTATAAAGGCAAATATAGTAAACTGAAACAATTACCACCAATGAAGGTTTAAAATATGCCATCAAATTTTAATTTCTAATATTCCATAATAACTGTGCTATTGTCATGGAGATAAGTTATTTATTTTTTTAAAGTATTTTATGTATTCATCCTTATAGAGAGGGGAAAGGAGATGGAGACGGAGAGAAACATCAATGTGTGGTTGCCTCTCACACACCCCCTACTGGCCCTGGCCCGTAACCCAGGCATGTGCCCTGACTGGGAATTGAGCCAGCAACCCTCTAATTCACAGGCCGGCATTCAATGCACTCAGTCCACTGAGCCACACCAGCCAGGGCTAGATAAGAGTTTCTTTTTTAAAGGATTTGAATCTACAAACATTGAATCTAGAAATACTAAAATTTCCAGCTCTTGGATGGTTGAGGAAAAGTATTGTGAGTGTGTATAGATAGAGAATGAATTCTCAAATAATAAAGCGACTGCTAATAATGTTAACAGTATCTAAATTTTGGTAGAGGTGAGTGTTATTTATACTTTTGTTATGCTGGCAAATTTTCTTGAAGTTTGAAATTATTTCTAAATAAGTTTTAATGAAGAAAGCAACATAGAATGGCAGTGACTTAAGTGGAAATTGACAGCCTATGTGGAAAGAAATGCATCTTTGCATTAAAAAGTAGGTGAATACAGTAGTTTATCCTCTTCTTTTCACCTTAAAAGCCAAAGTCATAGCTAAGTTAAAAATTTTTGTAAAGAATATTTTATTTCTTCTGAGCTAGCCTTGAAATATAATCAGATGCTCTTGTAGTTTTCCTTCCCTTGTGAAGACTGTGTCCCCCCGTCCTTGAATCCACAAGCAGAGTACTTCCCTACCCCATCTAAGTCTGCATGGTATCAGAGGCGGGAACTCATCTGCAGCTATTCTGAACCAGCCATTTTCTGTTGACCTTGCTGGCAAATGTTCTCTGCTCTCTTATCACCTATAGTGTTGTCTTCAACTTTTGTGATACTCAGTCAGAAATTCTCACTTCAAAGGATCTACAATCAATTAGGTCATTACAAATGACAAATTCGGTTCAGTAAGGATGTGCAAGTGGAGGCCATTATCATATCTATAAAGGGAAAACTGCAACATATGTCATCTTGGAAATCCTCAAAATTCCATTTGAAAAGAATGGGGCAATTAAGCAATATGTTTCTGTTGGTGAAATTTCAGTTTCTATAAGTGTTGCTAATAGCAAACATGTCATCAATAACACAAACTGATCAAATATTCCAATTGAAAGTCATTTTATTATCATTATTATCAGCAGCAGCATCATTATCATTAGCACAAAACTAAATCCACTAATAAAACAAAATTACACCCCAAACGCATGTGTCTTACTGACAGTGAGTTGTTAACATTATCTCCATGTACAAAAGACAGCACCCTGAAGATAATGACCATATCACAGCTTGATAATTAATTCAATAATTCAACTAATATTATTGAGCACCTAGGCACAATAGATTTAAAAATTTGTACAAGAATCCCTGCTTTTAAGGAGTTTTATAGTCTAGTAGGAGGTGTTGAAGAACACCAAGAACACAGGACCACATGAGATCAGTGACATAATGGAATCAACACCATGTATGAAACGTTATCACAAGAGACTATGGTCACATTTGGTTGTGGGAAGTCAGGAGAGTATCCACAGTGAAGGTGGCATCTAAGCTAGGCTTTGAGGTTCTGGAAAGATTTTCACAGAGTGGCATATGGAGAAGAGGCACTGGAGGAAAAGAGAATTAAGTATGGGCGAAAACATGGCCACAGGAACGTTTGTGGCATTTTAGGGCAAAAAACAACAGTTTGGCTGGTATATGAAACCTATGTAAGTGGGAGTGGTGTGATAAAATGCTGAAAGTTAAATGTGTACCATATTTTGAATGTCTCTGAACTACAGGCTAAGATTTCTGATCTTTCATCTATGTCACAGCAACTATATATCTACAGCAATAAAATATGCAATGATCTGTGAAGAGATATGGTCATTTCACTTCCAGATTTCTTAGGGAAACTAAAGTGGTTTCTAGGCAATATCATTGTTTTGTTATCAAAAATGTCACAGCAGATAACCCCAAGCAATCTATAGTAATTTTTCCTATTTTACATGCAACTATATCTCTTCCCTCAAAGTCTATTCTTTCTATCCATCCAGGGACCACAGCCGTACTCACTCTCACCTACAGTCCATCAGTTCTTGTGGCACCTATTCAGTTGAAGCAAGTCTAATTTAGGATTTCCAGCTATAACTGCTACCCTAAAGCTAGGACCCACAACTGTGAGAAATGAGAGTAATGGTGGTAGGTGTAGTGAACAATGTCATGAAAATGTAGCCATCTGAGAAGTCCTATGTAATCACCAGCCTAAGAGTCAAGCTTATTTCTTTGAAATTAGAGTTTCTGGTCCTCCATTCAGTTTGGTGCAGAGGACAACTGGAAGGGTCCCAAAACTCACAGTGCCTACTTAAAGTTTCCTCTTATTGTCAAAGAGGAAACTTCTTTTAACATTTCCCCTTGTCAAAGAATTCCTTAAGGAATAACATTTCATCTGGGTTACAAGTTATTTAAAGGCCTCCTGGGTATGAGGCTGTTGAAGCTGGGGATGGACAGGCGTGACCAAGGAAGCCAGCTGGGCTTTGTTTGTGCCCTAAAAGCTGGTGATTAGGAACCTCTCTAGCACATTGACAGTTCAAAGATGCTAAAGAATAGCTGTATTAGGTAACCAAGCCAAAGAAGTCAGCTATTTAAACAGACCCAAGAAGACTTAGAATAAGAAAGTTGCCCTGGCCACACTTCTTGCAGCTAGTCAGTCTTTCAGCTCTTCCCTGGAAAGAGACTTCCTCTGAAGGAAGTCATGGATAGCAGTAGTGAGGCCCCATGTTACACTGGACCTTAGGATTACTAGGGAGCCTCCACGATAAATCAGGAACACCTTTCGGCCCCGAGTGTCCCACATGTCCCGAGCAGAGGCCCACAGACTGGGCATTCTCTGCCAGCCAATATGGGACTGCATATTGGCAACCAGCACAATCAGAGGATAG
>PVKU01017878.1:0-10376 GCA_004027475.1 Anoura caudifer
TTTATTTATTTATTTATTTTCAGAGAAAGGGGAAGGAAAGGAGAAAGAGAGGGAGAGAAACATGAATGATTTGTTTCCTCTCATCCATCCCCCAGCTGGAGACCTGACCTGGCCCACAACCAAGGCATATGACTGACTGGGAATTGAACCAGCAACCCTTTGGTTTGCAGGCTGATGCTCAGTCTACTGAGCCATACTGGCCAGGGCTCCTGAATATTCTTAACAACTTCCCCGGTCTATTTTGTGCCAACATATTATGCTTCATATTCCCTGTAACTTTCTCCCCCATTCTCCCCCTCCCCACTGATAACCCTCCACGTGATCTCCATTTCTGTGATTCTGTTTCTGTTCTATTGTTTGCTTAGTTTGTTTTTGTTCTCTAGGTTCAGTTGATACTTGTGAGTTTCTTGTCATTTTACTGTTCATAGTTTTTTTTTGTAATTTTATTTATATTGTTCTTATACACTTTTCTGTCTTTTACTCTCATCCCAGCCCACCATCCCAGCCCTCCCCACCTCCCTCCCATTTCCATTCCCCCTAGTTTTTGTCCATGTGTCCTTTATAATTGTTGCTCTAAACCCTTCCCTTTTTCCCCTGAAATTCCTTCCCCTCTCTCCTCTGGTGACTATCAGCCTGTTCTCAATTTTGGTGTCTTTGGTTATATTATGCTTGTTTTTTTTTTTTATCAGGGTCCTGTTAAAGGTGAGATCATATGGTATTTGTCTTTCATCACCTGGCTTGTTTCGCTTAGCATAATGCTCTCCAGTCCCATCCATGCTGTCATGAAGGGAAGAGCTCATTCTTTCTTTCTGCTGCATAGAATGCCATTGTGTAAATGTACCATAGTTTTTGATCCATTCATTTACTGATGGACACCTAGGTTGCTTCCAACACTTGGATATTGTAACTTGTGCTGCTATGAACATTGGGGTGCATAGGTTCTTTTGGATTGGTTTCTCAGGGTTCCTAGGATATAATCCTAGCAGTGGAATTGTTGGGTCAAAAGGTAGATCCATTTTTAATTTTCACAGAAAATTCCATACTGTTTTCCATGGTGGTTGTACCAGTCTGCAATCCCACCAACAGTGCACTAGGGTCCCCTTTTCTCTAAAACCTCTCCAACGCTTGTTGTTTTTTGCTCTGTTTATGATGGCCATTCTTACTAGTGTGAAGTGGTATCTCATTGTGGTTTTAATTTGCATCTCTCTGATGGCTAGTGATATTGAGCATCTTTTCATGTGTCTCTGGATCCTCTGTATGTCCTCTTGGAAAAGTGTCTGTTCAAGTCCTTTGCCCATTTATTATTTGGGTTGCTTTTCTTCTTAGAGTGGAGTCGTGTAAGTTCTTTATATATTTTGGAGATCAAACCCTTGTCTGAGGTATCATTGGCAAATATGTTTTCCCATACACTTGGTTCTCTTTTTATTTTAATACTGTTTTCTTTAGCCATGCAGAAGCTTTTTATTTTGATGAGATCCCATTTGTTTATTCTTTCCTTTATATCCCTTGCTTCAGGGGATGTATCAGTAAAAATGTTGCTGCGTGAAATACCTGAGATTTTCCTGCCTATGTTCTCCTCTAGAACTTTAATGGTGTCACGACTTATATTTAAATCTTTTATACACCTTGAATTTATTTCTGTGTATGGTGTAAGCTGGTGCTCATGTTTTATTTTTTTTGCACATAGCTGTCCAGTTCTCCCAACACCACTTGTTGAAGAGGCTACTTTTACTCCATTTTATGTTGCTGACCCCTTTGTCTAATATTAATTGACCATAGAGAATTGGGTTTATTTCTGAGCTTTCTGTTCTATTCCACTGGTCCATATGCCTGCTTTTATGCCAGTACCAGGCTGTTTTGAGTACAGTGCCCTTGTAATACAGTTTGGTATCAGGTATTGTGATCCCTCCTACTTTGCTGTTCTTTCTCAAAATTCCTGCAGCTATTCGTGGTCATTTATGGTTCCATATAATTTTTTAAGTGTTTGTTCTATGTCTGTGAAATATACCATTGGTAATTTAATAGGTATTGCATTGAATCTGTAAATTGCTTTGGGTAGTATGGACATTTTGATGATGTTGATTCTTCCAATCCATGTACACGGTATATGTTTCCAGTTGTTTGTGTCTTCCTTGATTTCTTTCTTCAGTGTTGTGTAGTTTTCTGAATACTGGTCTTTCACCTACTTGGTTAGGTTTACTCGTAGGTATTTCATTTTTCTTTCTGCTATATCAAATGTGATTTTTTTCCTTGATTTCTGCTTCTGTTGTTTCATTGTTGCTATACAAAAATGCCTTTGATTGGCAAATACAAAATGCATATTGGCTTTTTATCCAGCTGTTTGGCCAAATTTCTGTATCAGGTCTAGCAGCTTTTTGGCTGAGTCAACAGGATTTTCTATGTACACTATCATGTCTTCTGCAAACAATGATAGTTTTGTTCCCTCCTTTCTAATTTGGATGCCTTTTATTTCCTTTGTCTAATCACGGTGGCTAAGACTTCCAATACTGTATTGAATAGAAGCACTGAAAGTGGATATCCTTGTCTTGTTCCTGATTTTAGTAGAAAAGATTTTAGTTTTTGCCCGTTGAGAAAGATGTTGTCTTTAGGTCTTTAATATATGGCCTTTATTATGTTGAGGAATGTTCTCTCTATTTCCACTTTGCTGAGTGTTTTTATCATAAATGGGTGTTGTACCTTATCAAACGCTTTTTCCAAATCTATTGATATGATCATGTGATTTTTGTCTTTGCTTTTGTTTATGTGATGTATTACATTTACTGATTTGCGAGTATTGAACCATCCTTGCATCCCTGGGATGAATCTCACTTGGTCATGCTGTATGATGTTTTTAATGTATTGTTGGATGCGGTTTGCCAATATTTTGTTGAGGATTTTAGCGTCTGTGTTCATCAGTGATATTGGCCTGAAGTTTTCTTTCTTTGCTGAGTCTTCATCTGATTTTGGGATCAGGATGATCCTGGCTTCATAAAAAGAGTTTGGGAGTCTTCCATCAGTTTGGATTTTTTGGAATA
Organism: Anoura caudifer; assembly: GCA_004027475.1. Lineage (NCBI taxonomy): Eukaryota > Metazoa > Chordata > Mammalia > Chiroptera > Phyllostomidae > Anoura > Anoura caudifer. The sequence continues at coordinate 3,036 of PVKU01017878.1, forward strand.
GTATGTGAAGTATAGGGGTTAGCTCTTCCTTAAATGCTTTGTAGAATTCTCCTGTGAAACCATCTGGTCCAGGGCTTTTGTGTGTTGGGAGTTTTTTTACTACTGCTTCAATTTCATCTGCTGTTATGTGTCTGTTCAGGATTTCTGCTTCTTCTTCATTCAGTTTTGGGAGATTGTATTTTTCTAGAAACTTGTCCATTTCACCTAGGTTTTCAAATTTCTTAGCATACAGTTCTTCATAGTAATTTCTAACAAATCCTTGTATTTCTGTGGTGTCAGTTGTAATCTCTCCTCTTTCATTTCTGATTGTGTTTATTTGGGTCCTCTCTCTTTTTTTTCTTGATGAGCCTGCTTAAATGCTTGTCTATTTTGTTTATCTTTTCAAAGAACCAGCTCCTGGGTTCATTGATCCTTAGAATTGTGATTTTAGTCTCTATGTCATTTAAGTCTGCTCTGATATTGGTTATTTCCTCCCTTCTACTTGCTCTGGGTTGTCTTCGTTGTTGTTCCTTGAGTGTTTGTAGGGGTAGGGTTAAACTGTTTGTTTGAAATGTTTATATCTTTTTTAGGTAGGCCTGCATCACCATACACGTCCCTCTCAGGACGGCCTTCACTATGTTCCATAAGTTTTGGGTCATTGTAAGTTCATTTTTGTTTGTTTCCAGACAGTTTTTGATTTCTTCCCTAGTTTCATTAACATGCTATTAATCATTGTTTAATAGCATGTTATTCGATCCCCATGATTTTGAGTGTTTTGGGATTTTCCTCTTCGGGTTGGTTTCTAGTTTCAGTCTTTGTGGTTGAAGAAAATGCTTGGTATGATTTCAACTTCTTTGAATTTGTTGAGGCTTCTTTTGTGTCTATCTTTGAAAATGTTCCACGTGCATTTGAAAACAATGTGTATTTAGTTTCTTTGGGATGAAAGGCTCTCTATATTCATAAGTTAAGTCCATTTCATCTAGAGTGTTGTTCAATGCCACAATATCTTTGTTGATATTTTGTTTGGAAGATCTGTCCATTTTTGACAGTGGGGTGTTAAAATCCCATAATATAATTGTGTTGCTGTCAATATCTTTCTTGAGATCCTCTAATATTTTCTTTATGTATTTAGGTGCTTCTATGTGGGGTGCATATATATTTACAATGTTTATATCTTCTTAGTGGATTTTTCCCTTGAATATGATGAAGTGAACTTCTGGATCTCTCTTTATGGCTCTTCTTTTGAAGTCTATTTTGTCTGATATGGGTATTGCTATCCAAGCTTTTTTTCCCTGTCCATTTGTTTGAAAATTTTTTTCCAGCCTTTCATTTTCAATCTGTTTAGGTCTTTTGTCCTGAGCTGATTCTCTGGTAGGCAGCATATGTGTGGGTTATGCTTTCTCATCCATTCAGCTATTCTATGTCTTTTTGTTGGGACATTTAATTAATTTATGTTTAAGGTTATTATTGATAGGTATTTATTCACTGTCATTTTCGTACCTGTGTTCCTCTCTCTTTCTCTCTTTTCCTTCCTTTCCTTAAAGCAGTCCCTTTAGCATCTCTTGCAGAACTCGTTTGGTAGAGGTGTATTCTTTTAGACTTCTTTTGTCTGGGAAGCTCCTTATTTGGCCTTCTATCTTGATTGAAAATCTTGCTCAGTAAAGTAGTCTTGGTTGCAGGCCTTTGGTTCTCATTACTTGGAATATTTCTTGCCATTCTCTTCTGACTTGAAGTGTTTCCATTGAGAAGTCAGCTATTAACCTTATCGGGGCTCCCTTGTATGGTACTTCCTTTTTCTCCCTTGCTGCCTTTAAGATTCTCTGTTTTGGAATTTTGCCATTTTAATTATGATGTGTCTTGAAGTTGGCCTCCTTGGGTTACTCTTGATTGGGACTCTCTGTGTTTCCTGGATTTTTGTGACTTTTTCTCTCATCAAATTAGGGAAGTTTTCCATCATTACTTTTTGAAATAGGTTTTCTATCCCTTGCTCTTCTCCTTCTGGTAACCCTATTATACAGATATTATCATGTTTCATATTGTCTTGCATTTCTCTTAATCCTTCTTCATTCTCTCTGAGCCTCTTTCCTTTTCTTGCTCTTTCTGGGTGTTTTTTTTCTACTTTGTCCTCCAACCCGCTGATCCGATCTTCTGCTTCATTAATCCTGCTTTTGATTCATTTTACTGTGTTGTCCAGTTCAGAAATTGTAGTCTTCGTTTCCTTTTGGCCCTTGTTGATAGTTTCTATTTTCTTTTTCATGTTGATATAGTTTGCAGTGCATTCATTGTAGCTTCCCTGTAGTTTCTGGTAGCTCTTTGAGAGCTCATTGAGCTTCCTGACAACCATTACTCTGAACTCAATATCTGATAGTTGAGTTGACTCTTTTTCATTTAGCATTCTTCCTGGGGCTTCATCTCTCCTTTCATTTGGGGATTGTTTCTTTGTCTTCCCATTGTTTGTGAGACTCTTGTTAGCCTCAGCTTCTTAAATTTATCTGTTGTGGCTCCCTCGGTTTATGGTGTGTAGTTCTGTGCTAGAATACCTGTGAGATTCAGTGGCTCAGTCTCCTTCAGGTATCTAGGTGTTCACAGTTTCTGCTATCTCAGCTTTTGCTATGCCCCCGTCTTTAGGTCCAACTTTGTTATTTTCACAGTTCCAGGTTTTTTTTTTCTTTTTTTGTCTCACTCTTGGGTATTTATAAAGAGAAAAGAAAAAGGAGTGGAAAAAGAAAAAAAAAGAAAGAAGGAAGAGATAAAATTGAAAGAAAGGAAGAAGCAATAAAACAGGGAAGAAGTAAAGAGAAGGAAAAGGAATTGAGGGAAAAATATAAAAATAATTTTAAAATATATAAATAAAAAACAAACAACAAACAAACAAACAAACAAACAAACAAACAAAATCTCTTGCTAGTTTCAAAGTTGCCAAACTAGTTTATCTGGTCTTCCTGGTTTCAACGAGTCAAGGGGCGACGGTATTGCTTTTTTCCCTGTTCTGCACTCAGTCAGCTTTGGGCTACTGTCCCCAGGGCTAGCCACCTACTTTCCCCAGAGCTAGCCTTGTGCCTCTCCATGTAGGGCCTCTGGGCATGGGCTCTGGTCCTGCTGTGGGGTGCGTGCTTTACCTGAGTCTATGGGTGTGAGCTTGGGTCTCCCATGGATCAAGCATTCTCCGGGGTTTACAGATGTCAGCTGCGGGTCTCCTAAGGGGCGCACATGCCATCCCTGGTTTACAGGTGTGGGTTCTGGATTTCCTAGGTAGTGTGTGCACTGCCTGAGGTTATGGGTGTGGGTTCCAGGTTTCTGCAGTGTGCACACTCACCCTAAGTACACAGGCATGAGCTCCAGGTTTCCAACAGATGGCGTGCACTCCCTGGGTTCACATGCGTGGACTCTGGTTCTCCCACAGATCACTTGCACTCCCCAGGTTCCCAGCGTGAGCTACGAGTCTTCTACAAAGCCCCCTCCTCTGGTTGCGGGCACCTCGGTCACATGCGCTCTGGTGTGCACTCCACCCAGGACTGTGTGGGTGCTCACAGCCCCAGCATGTTTGCCACTCATACCTTGACTTCTCTCTCAGTGACTTCCAGCAACCAGGTCTCTCCCATTGCTGCTCAACAAGTGTTTGTTCGGGGAGCAAGCAGTTGACCTGGCTCCCTCCCTAGAGTCCTGTGGAAGACCTGGCAAGTACCAGGCCTGGAGCTTCAGCTGCCCTGGACTCCACGCTGATCCATGGGCTCTTATTGTCCTGAAGAATTCTCCTTACCATCTGTTTTTTCAATGTCTGCTACAGTTCTTGATCTATTTTCATATACACTGTGGTACTGTTGGCTGTTTGCTCTGTTCCTCTGTAGATTAGCTAGGTTTTTCTCTTGTGTTTAGGGGGAAGTGGAATCTGCCTCCTCCTACCAAACCGCCATCTTCCTTTATAACACTGTTCATAGTTTTGATCATCTTCTTTTTCTTAGATAAGTGCCTTTAACATTTCATATAATAAGGGCTTGGTGATGATGAACTCCTTTACCTTGACCTTATCTGGGAAGCATTTTTCCTGCCCTTCCATTCTAAATGATAGCTTTGCTGGATAGAGTAATCTTGGATGTAGGTCCTTGCTTTTCATGACTTCAAATACTCCTTTTCAGCCCCTTCTTGCCTGTAAGGCTTCTTTTGAGAAATCAGGTGATAGTTTTATGGGCACTCCTTTGCAGATAACTCTCTCCTTTCCTCTTGCTGCTTTTAGGATTCTCTCCTTATCTTTAATCTTGGCTAATGTAATTATGGTGTGCCTTGGTGTGTGCTTCCTTGGGTCCAACATCTTTGGGACCCTGAGCTTCCTGGACTTCCTGGAATTCTATTTCCTTTGCCAGACTGGGGAAGTTTCCCTTCATTATTTGTTCAAATAAGTTTTCAATTTCTTGCTCTTCCTCTCCTCCTTCTGGTACCCCCATGTTTCAGATGTTGGAATGCTTAAAGTTGTCCTGGAGGTTCTTAAGCCTGTCCTCATTTTTTTAAATTCTTATTTCTTCATTTTGTTCCAGTTGGAGTTTTATTTCTTCTTTTGTTCCAAATTGTTGATTTGAATCCCAGTTTCCTCCCCTTAACTGTTGCTTACCTTTATTCCAGGGTGCATAGCCTTCACTTTTTCCTTCATTTTGGGACCAAGCTCAATCAATTCTGTGAGCATCCTGATCACCAGTGTTTTGAACTGTGCATCTGATAGGTTGACTATCTCCTCTTTGCTTCGTTCTTTTTCTGGAGTTTTGATCTGTTCTTTCATTTGGGCCATATTCCTTTGTCTAAGCACACCTGTTACATGGTAAGGGGAGGAGCCTTAGGTATTCACTCTAGGGCAGGGCAACCCACATCACTGCATTGTGGCACTGCCTGTGGAGGAGGGGTGTGAGAGGGAACAATGCTGCTTGCTCCACTCTTGACCCACTTTCTCTCACTTCCCTCGATTCTTACAAGTGGATTGTGCCCTTTCAGGTGCTGATTCACAGGCGGGTGAGTTTGTGAATGTTTTAGGACCCTGTGGGCCTCTCCAATAAACTCTCCTGTGAGACTGAGTGTTTCTCCCACTTCTTCAACCACCGCATAGTTTTTACAGCCAGCAGTTTTGAGTCTTTAGTTTCCCGTGCTGAAATCCCAGGTTTCAAGATCTGTCTTACTCACCAGTTGTTCCTCCCGGTTTATCTGTGAATGAATGTGGGACCTCCCACAGGGTCCTCCACCTTGCTTCCTGGCCTGCCAGCCACCACCTTGCCACATCCTCTCCGCCCCAGCTGCCTGTATCCACTCCTCCAACCAGTCTAGATGAATATTTCTTTAACTCCTTGGTTGTTGGACTTCCATGCAAATGATTTTCTGGAAGTTTTGATTTTTCTTTGTTTTTATATTGGTTGTTATCCTTCTTTTGTTTGTATGAGGAAGTGAAGCGTTTGTGCCTATGCCTCCATTTTGGCTGGAACTCCCACATAATAGTTTTAAGAGATCTTTTTCAAATGGATACATGGGAGGTTCATAATTTTCATTGATTTTTTTTATTCACTGACATTAAATGAGGCTCAAGTCTATGGGTCAGGTTTCATATGATAAAAGGAAATACTCACAGTTTTGGTGCCTAACTTTCAAGGAGGCATAATCTCCCACAGAACATCCAACATGTATTCTTTGCTTAAGCTCATTTCAGAGTCTAAATACAAAAATTTCAAATGTGTAGTCATTTATATATTTGCTTAAAAAATAATAAGAATGAGATTACAGACCTGCAGTAGAGTGCAGCTTAAACAGGAAAATTGTGTATTGTACCTTCTGATCAGCTGCCAGACTAAAGCTAAAGTCAGAATTTGGTTTCCATTATTCAGTTCTTGCCCTCCAATGCCAATCAGGGGGAATTTGGCAGGATGCTTCCCTAATTCAACAGCATAGTTGCAGTTTTCTAGCTGCAAACACACAAAAGTGAATGGTAAAAGATTTTTATTTGTTTAATACGTATATGTATGTTATGCCAGATGCTCAACAAACAAGAATAATAAATCTCCTGTCCACAAGAAGCTCAGAGTAAAGAGATTTCCAAAGAAAAGAAACAAATTTAGGAGAAGAAGAGTGTGTAGCAAAGATATATGGCAACTTAATTATCTACCTTTTTCATGTTGGCTCCAAGTTTTGGGTATGGAGGTTTATTAACCTTACTCCAGTCAACAGGAACTTTAATTCCTTCATACAACTGTAAGATTACCAAGGCATCTTGCAGGTCACTAATGATTTAAAAATAATTTAATTAGTATTTTCAGACAGCTTGGCTTTTGTTTCCTTAAAAACAAAAACATGACACTATCAAACAAGATATATAAATCCACAGATAATACTCAAAACATGTATTCTATCAATCTATGCTGAAAATGGAGCTAAGACCATCTGATTTACTTCAAAGTATTTATTGAGAGCTTACTGTTTGCAAGGCACTGTTTAGCAACTGGGTACACAGGAGAAATATCCCTGGCTTAACATTAGAGTCAGAGAGAAACATTGAACAAGTACATGGATACATGGATATGACTTTGGGTCCATATAAGTATTATGAAGAAAAGAAAAGCTAGGGTTAGGGGTTAGAGAGTGGCAGGTGGAGGAATCAGTGTTGATCTGAATCCATGGTTTGAATATAGTAAGGAAGTGAGGCATTAGATGTGGAAAAGAACATTCCAGGCTGAGAGCAGAGTGAGCACAAAAGCCCCCGGGCATCACTGGTGGTCTGCTTAAGGTGTTCCCTGAACTTGGCCTCAAATTAGGGTATCTTCTCCCCAGAAAGACATTTATTCATTCCATCACTTATAGTTGATGATAGTGTAAAGACACAATCTGGGCTTTTGTGTATTTGGAAAATAATACCACAAGCCACGACTCAACATTTTGCAATATAAATAATCACTACAAAGTAATATTTAGAAAATGGTTGGAGCTATAATTATTTGTGTAGCACCCACTTATGATGTTCATTACTGTTTACAATAGCAGTAGGAAGACTTACACATAGAGATGGTTTACACGCAGATTAACACCAAGAGAGTTCATCCAGTTCCGGAATGTTCTCTCTTCACGAATTTCCCCTGTTAAGAATATTCACACATTTCATATATTCATTAAAAACCTTGGTTTTTATATACATTAAAAACCTTGCATATGTACATATAATGTCAAACAATATATAAGATTATTTTCTCTCTACAGATCTAGAGGTTTTTATCATTATGGATCTCCAAGCAGTCTCTCTAAATACACTTTCTAGACACATGCTTATTTTTTACAGTTTGTTAATTTACTTTAAAATTAAAGAATATAACCTTATTATAGCCAGTTAAGCAATTTAGA
>PVKU01017879.1:0-10377 GCA_004027475.1 Anoura caudifer
GAAAACCAAGTCTGCTGAAGAGTGCAAGCTGAACAAAACCACTTTGAGATCTTTGGATGATTATTAAAAGAGCAAAGTGCTGAACAGAAAACCTTGATATGTCCGTCTTCCCAAATGGGCAAGCAAAGCATTGGGAGATGAAGTGGCTTCCTTTTGGAGAGGGAATACAACAAGCCGGACTTTCTTCATCTTCCCACTAAACAGTCCTCATGCTGTGGGACTACCAGCTGCTCCTTTTAGGAGCCTGTGAACTTAAATCAGTTCCAAGAAAGTCTAGCCTTCATCAGAGTTCCCTTAGCCTCAGCCAAGGTGCAGTTAAGCCTTCAAGTCCCATGTACCTGGTAATCTCCACACTCATTCCAGTTAGAAAAACCTCTGATTTGGAGTGGCAAAGACAAGGAAACCGCCTTGAGCCAACAGCCTAATTTTTCCTGCATGGACCTCTGGTGCCTTTAATTTGTGATGCTTCCCTCAAGAAGAAATCTAGTTTAGCAACTGACTGCCTTTGATAGAACAGCCAATCTATTCCTACAGTTACTCAGAAGTGGAGCAAAGAAGGGTGAACCAAACCTAGAGAAAGAGCCTCCTGGGTAAGGAGTTCAAAAAGTAGACCCCAGGTGACTCAAGACAGGAAGAAGTCACTTGTCCCAGGCCCTGGGCTCATGCTCCAGGGAGACTGACTTGTGCTTCTGATCCTTCAGCTCACATGTGCCCCTGTGTGCCCCCTTCTCAGGCTTCAGTTTTGTTTCCAGAAGCTTTGGTTGACATTTAATGGGGAGAGAGCTTGGGGGGATGGAGGATGGCAAGTAAGAACCATCCATGATGCCACGTGGACAGTTTCCAAAGCCCCATCAAGGACAGAAGTCACAGACCAGAAGAATCCCTAGATGCACTGGGAGGAGTGGCCAAAGTCTTGAGAAGACTCCTTCCCACATCCCAGGCTCAATCCTAATGTCCCTACAATCCTGCCTTCATATGATCTGTCCTGTCCTTCACTGAACTGTGCTTGGGACATGCTCAGAGTTCCAGGGATTGGGTGAGGGGCAAATATGTTTGCATAGGGCAAGGGAGCCAACATTTTTTTTCTTTTTTAAATAAATTCTGTTTTAAAGATTTTATTTATTTTTAGAGAGAGGGGAAGGGAGGGAGAAAGAGAGGGAGAGAAATATCAATGTGTGCTTGCTTCTCACGCACCCCCAACTGTGGACCTGGCCTGCAACCCAGGCATTTGCCCTGACTTGGAATTGAGCCAGTGACCCTATGGTTTGCAGCCCGCACTCAATCCACTGAGCTACACCACCCAGGATGGGAGCCAACATTCTTTATCACAGAATATGGCAATGAGGGGAACTGGAACCCAGGGGCCCCAGCTACCCTTTCCAGGAGCAGGTTTTATTCCCTTGCCTGGCTTCCAAAGAAATTGTTGGTGTTCACAGTGGGCAGATGAATGTCTGGGACCCTCATGGCCTATCCTCAGACTGGAGCTCAAACAGAATTTCTGGGCTTAGATCAATGGTCACTATTGGCTCTGCACAGAGGAAAATCAAAACCAGGCCCTCCATCCTCTCCCCTCCCCACAAGCCACCAAAGATGTCCCCTCCCCTCACATCACCCTCCAGTTTTTGCATTCACCTCTGACACTTTACATGAAAACACGAATTAGGCAAACTAATCAATTTGAAAACTGTTGAGATTAGGGCTTTCCAGAGTATACTGGTAATGGCTTTTACTTAAAGTCATCTAAGATGTCACTGAAAATATTGAGGAACAGGTGTGCATGGTGATGTCGGAATGGGACAGAAATGAATGGATTTGTTGCCACAGCCCTCCAGCACCACACCTGAAAGAAACAGCAGGAGATGTGTTAGCAGCTTGGGCTCAGAGTCACAGGCTGTGAGAGCCATGAGGATGGTTATGCACTGGGCTACCCCCACCCATCCATGTCATTTTTTCCATTCAGGCTTCCAGCTGTCCTTCCATCCATCCAGCCATCTGCATTAACTCTCTCTTTTCCTTCATCCATCTCATCCAGCATTCTTTTCCCTCCCTCCTTTCCAATTTTGAATGCCTGCTATGCTGCCCCTTAACTAGGTCTGGTGGTAGAAAAATCCTGAGACAGAGTCCTTGCCTTCCAGAAACTCATGGTGTAGGGAGAAAGAAAATGAGCAAACAAGTAAATTAGAAAAAGGCAGGTTAGAAGCATGCATGTGGGGCACAGCTGTCACTCAAGAGGGACAGACCCCTTATTTTAAAGGGTGACTTTACCATTGACTTTCTGGGCATCCTTGTCTTGGTTGGTCAGCATCTCTGAAACTAAGCTTTCTCTTTTAAGCAGGAGGCAAATCATCCCTACTCTTCAGTGCTGGTACATGGGTTCTATAAAATGGTACAAGTGCAAGACCATGCTCAACACATAGTAGGTGCTCTCACCACACCACTATATTCCCTCACTTAAAAGTTTCCCATGGCCTCTCACAGCTCTTAGGAAAAAGTCCAGAATCTTCAACCTGATCCACAGGTGGATACCATGTGGGCCTGATAGTCCCTCCCCAACTTCATTCCCTAGTCCATTGGTTCCCAATTATACCCCGTTCTTTTAGTTTCTCCAGCTCCATGCTGTTTCAGCTAATTGTATGTGCCCCTCCCTCTGCCCGGAATGCTCATCCTGACCTGCACTGAGCAAAACCCTGCCTATCCATCAAGGCATAAGTTAAAATGCCATTTCCTCAAGGAAGCCTTCCCTCATTTCCTGGACTCTTCCACCAGCTATTCACTCTCTTAAGCCTTTTTCCTCTTTCCTAGGATTTATAAATGCAGTTGTTCATGAAATAGTCTCTTTAATATCACTTTTTCCTGCTGGATTGTAAGCTCCTTGAAGGAAGGGACCCTTGTGGTCTTGATCGTCATTATGTCTCCTGTGTTGGTGCCAGTCCTTTGGTGAATTTTTGGTGAATGAATTAATGCATAAGGGAAATCCCCCTAGTAATTTTCTCTTCTCTTGAGAAAGAACATTGAGAGTGTCTTTAGTCCTGTGCACCATTTGCCCTCCCCTGCCAGGGTAACATGAGGCACCGATTAAGCCCAGCTTCCACTTCTGGTCACCTTACCTTTGTTTCTGGCTATTAAAATGAGTTTATTCTGTGTGGATTCATCTGGAGTGTTGAAGGAGCAGAAGGTGCCTCGTCCTCTTACTCTGCTGATGACCTGGGGGTACCAGGTCTGCAATGGAGGAAACAAGGCTGGCATCAAAGTCTGTTACCTTGTAGCAGCCAGTTCAGTGGTCATGGTTCCTCAAAGGACCCCCAGGGTCCTGCCTTTGGACCTTTGCATGGGCTGGCAACATCACTCTGGGGTTTGGAGCTCTGGCTTTAGAGACATTCAGTCCTGGGTTCAAAATCTTGGCCCCTTTCTCACCATACAACCTTGGGCAAGTCATTTAAGTGGCCTGTGTCTCAGTTTCCTCTTCTGTAAACTGAAGGATAAAAGTGTTATTGATCCCAATGTGCTGTGGTAAGAATTTAGTGAGACCAGGTCCTAAGCCTAGTGCCTGGCACTTGGTAGGCACTCAACACATGCCAACCATTGTTATTTATAAACAGTTCTTCTAGAAAAGTGGTGATTGATTCTTCTAAGAAAAAAAGCTCATATTCAAGGCTTTGAGGTTGAGAGTTGTAATGGGATGAATAGTGACCCCTCCCCCTCCCCAAATGTATGTTGACTTAGAACTTGTGAGCGTGACCTTGTTTGCAAAGAGGGTCTTTGCTGATGTAATTAGCTTAAGATGAGGTTATTATTAGGGTGGGCCTAAATCCAACAATTGGCATTCTTATAAGAAAAAAGAAATTTGGTCACAGACACATACAGAGAGGGGAGAACGCCATGTGAGAACAAAAGCAGACATGACAGGGAAGCAGCTATGAGCCAAGGAATACTGGGGACTGCCAGCAACCACAAGAATCTAGCAGACTGGCCTGGGATGGGTGTCCCCTCAGAGCCTCCAGGAAGAATCAATGCTGCCGATATCTTGATTCCAGACTTCTGGCTTCCAGAATGATGAAAACAAATTCTTATTTTAAGCCACCTGGTTTGTAGTAGTTTGTTACAGCAGCTGCAGAGTGAATACAGTCTCCCAGAGTAAAGGATCTTGGTTATTCCCCACTCTCCATCATTCTTGTGAAGGGCAGCAAATGGGGGTTGGGCAACCCACAATAATTTCAGGTACTGGGGGCAGAGGTGTGGGACAAGCATCATTTTGTTACAGCCCCTTGGTAGGCATTGGGATGATAATAAAGGCCCCACAGATACGCTAGGAACTCTGCTAAGCACTTATACGCATGATCTTGAACCCCCACACCACTAGTGAAGGACCCATTTTGGTCTCCACAGCAGAGGAAATGAGGCACAGTCACTCTGGCACTCACCCTGTTCATCCTTGCACTTGCTAATTGGCTGGGAACCAGTGATATGAACACACTCCTGTCTCCCATCAGAGTGTGGAGGCCAGGAACAAACTCTCATCCATTTGGACACCACTTTGTGGCTCTTGTCTCACACACACACACACACACACACACACCACACACAGTAACTGTTTAATTAATGCAGCGGTGGAAATCATCTGCTGCTCAGTGAATGGCTTTGAATGTTGCCTCTAGGCCTTTATATCTACATGCATCCTTTTGTCTCACCCATTTGTCTAGTTCCTTGTTTTAGGGAATTCCTTTAATCTTAGCTCCTTCTTGCCTATAGTTTTTTAATGCCCTGATAAGGATGCTAATTGCTCCTATTCCTTTAAATGAGCCAGCTCAGGGCTCCTGAAAGCAAAGATGTCAGTCTTAAGAGGCTCTGCAATGTTTCCATGGAAGCCATTTTTGTGGCATCATCCTGCATATGGAACCCACTGTGCACCCTGAGAAAGAAGACACTTACTAAGAAGAGCTCCTGGTGGCTAACTTAACTCAAATTAAAAATAAATAACAGCAAAAACAAGACAAAACAAAACAAAAAAACCCAAAGAAAACCAGAGCCTAGCTGCCATTTCTACACAGGGGCCTCATGCAAAAGCCTGCACAACTACCTGCCTGTGTGCTGAATTGCCTTCCTGCACTCTGTTCATTCCATCTAAGCCAGCCCTTGTAAAGAAGTTCCTGGAATTCTATTTCAACCAATGGGATTGAGGCTTTTCCTATCCAATCAGAGCTGAATAGCTTTGACCAATTAGAGTGGCTTGATTCTGACTAATCAGGACAGTGCCTTCAGACCATTCAAACTGTGATGATTTGGGGTCCTCTTTTGCATTAATACGTATCAATCAGGGTTGAGGGTGGGTACTTCTGTCTATATAAATTACATATAATTTATATAGCTCTGCTTACTGTGAGAGTGAGTGCACTTTCTCTTTCCACCTGTTATTCTAGGCTGAACAGAGCAAGCAGAGCAGAGCTGGGTGGTTGGAGAGGGGCCTGAACCCTGGGCTGCCTCACAGACATACTGTGTCATACTTGAGCTATTTTGCACTGAATAAAGTTCCATTTTTCACCTCACTCCCAATTGAAGGTTCTCGTTGGCAGCTGAATTGGTGCTAAGAATCAGTGGACACCTCTTTGAGAAACACTGTCTTCAGATCTGGACAGGGAGCAGCCATGTCTGTGATAGGGCAGAACAATCAGATCCCCACCAAGCTGGGCCCTGGCTGCATCAACATCTGTAAGCAGGGCCCAGACATCAACCAGGGAAATAAAGGCAACCAGCAGTTTCTCCTGCCCTGCTGGAGGATGGTGAAGGAGCACCCCACCAGGAAGGAAGGGCCTGACCCATTGCAGAGGCTTTTTCTAGTACCTATCCCTGCCCAACCTCAATTCAAATGCAAGTCCACTCCAGAAAAGAAAAAGAGGACTGCTGGTCAAGATGTTGGTGTAGGCAGGTATGGCTCGCCTCTTTGCACAACCACATCAATATTACAACTAAAATATAGAACAACTGTTACTCAGAACTTTCAGAAAATGACTCAAATGGAAGTGGGACAACTATGGAATTAAAGAAACCACATTTACCCGGGCTAGTAGGAGGAACACATGCAGAATGGGCTGGTCTCTCACCCACATGTGGTAGATAAAAATTCAGGAGGGATATCTTAGGAATAAGGAGTCCCAGCTCTACACCAGACACCCCAGCCCAGGATTCCAGTTCCAGGAAGGTAAGTCCCCACAACTTCTGGCTACAAAAACCAGTGAGGGTTAGGTTGGTGGAAGAAACTGCTAGAGCCCCAAGCAGTTCCTCTTAAAGAACCCATGCATGGACTGACCTTTTCAGACTCACTCCTTCTGAGCTTCAGCACTGGGGTAGCATCTAGAAAGGCACCAGTAGCATACTGGGAGAAAGTGAAGAATCTGATATCAAGGCTAGCAGAGGTCCTTTCCCTTTTCTAAACCTTTCCCCTACAGAGCCAGCAAGCTGATGTGATACATGAGACTCCATCAACCTGTCTAACACAGTTTGACTTAGTTTGGAGATCCCCAGAAACTCCACCCCACCCAACTTATGGGCACACCCAAGCTGCTTTTCCATATGAATGGCTGGTCTTGGCTCATGCTGCATAATTTCCTAAATTCTATTAAATAAGGAATACCTGGCTTCAGTGAACCTGAGCCCTGCATTAGCAGCACCCAGCCTAGATTCACAGCTTGGATTCACCTGGGAATCTCCAAGCCCAATACAAACAGCAGCCATCTCAGATTGCCTTATAGCTCAGGCAGCATGGCACTGGCAAAACATAGGTGGTGGCTGACCTTGGCCTGCACCAACCAGGAAACCCCAGGGCCAGTGCACCTGTGGGCAGGTAAAGACCATATCAAAGCACCACCACCCTGCCCTTGCATAGGTGATCCTCCATGGAGGGCTGAGGTTGGTGGTCAGTGGTTACAGCCAACCCTTGTAGCTGACTGGCTTGGGTAAATTCTTCTAACTGACCTACCAACAGGAACCAAGGCTCAGCTACAACAGGAGGGTGTATTCAGCCCACATAACAGGCACATCTTGAGTACCCAGCTTGGGAATAGGGGAGGCTGTGCCACTGGACCCTACAGGAAAACTACTACCTTAGGCCACACTAACAAGTCAGGGAGTCAAAGCTCTACCTATATGTAGAAACAAACACAGGGAGGCTGCCAAAACAAGGGGACAAAGAAACATGCCCCAAGCAAAAGAACAGATCAATACTCTGGAAAAAGAGCTACACAAAATGGAGATCAACAATATATCAGGTGTAGAGTTCAAAACATTGGTTATAAGGATGCTCAAGGAATTTAGTGAAGACCTCAACAGCATAAAAAAGATCCAGCCAGAAATGAAGGATTCACTAATTGAAATAAAGGGCAATTTACAGGAAATCAACAGTAGAGTTTATGAAGCTGAGAATCAAATCAATGATTTGGACATAAGGAGGCAAAAAAAAAAAAACAATCAGAACAACAAGAAGAAAGAAGAATAAAAAAAATGAGGAAAGTATAAGCGGCCTCTAGGACAACTGCAAGGGGTCCAATGTTCTCATCATAGGGGTTCCAGAAGAAGAAAAGAAAGAGCAAGAAATTGGAAATCTATTTGAAAAAATAATGAAAGAAAATTGCCCTAATTTGAAGAAGGAAATAGACATGCAAGTCCAGGAAGCACAAAGTCCCAATTATGACAGATGCAAAGAGGCCCACTCCTAGACACATCATAATTAAAAGGCCAAAGATTAAAAGTTACAGAGAGAATCTTAAAAGCAGCAAGAGTAAAATAGTTGCTTACAGGGGAGTTCCCATAAGACTATCAGCTGATTTCTTTTTTATTTTATTTTATTTATTTATTTTTAGAGAGAGGGGAAGAAAGGGAGAAAGAGAGGGAGAGAAATTGCAATGTGTGGTTCCCTGTTTCAACCAGCCAGGGTTCAGCTGATTTTTTTAAAGAAACTCTGCAGGCTAGAAAGGATTGGCAAGAAATATTCAAAGTCATGAAAAGCAGGGACCTACAGCCAAGATTTCTCTACCCAGCAAAGCTATCATTTAGAACCAAAGGGCAGATAAAGAGCTTCCCAGACAAGAAAAAACTAAAGGAGTTTGTCATCACCAAAACATTATTATATGAAATGTTAAAGGGACTAAATTAAGAGAAAAAAGATCACCCCAGCTGGTGTGGCTCAGTGGATTGAGGGCTGGCCTGCTAACCAAAGGATTGCTGGTTCAATTCCCAGTCATGGCACATGCCAGGGTTGCAGGCCAGGTCCTCAGCTGGGGGTGTGTGAGAGGTGAACACACTTTGATGTTTCTCTCCCTCTCTTTCTTCCTCCCTTCCCCTCCCTCTAAGAATAAATAAATACAATCTTTAGAAAAAAAGAAAAAGAAGATCAAAACTATGAACATACATAGGAAAAATACATACCTGTCAACAATTGAGTCTAAAAAAGTAAGCAAACAAGAATAGAGACAGAATCATGGATATGGATTGTGTTTTGATGGTTGCCAGATGTGGGTTGGTATGAGGGAACTGGGTGAAGAGGTGAGGGGATTAAGAAGTACAGATAGGTAGCCACAGAATAGTCATGAATGTATAAAGTACAGTATAGGAAATGGAGTAGCCAAAGAACTTACATGCAAGACACACAGACATGAATAATGGAGGGGGGATTTCTGAGGGAGTGAGGGTGCTGGGTGGAGGGAGGCCAAGGGGGAAAATTCAGGACAACTGTAATAGCATAATCAATAAAATACAGTTTTTAAAAAAAGAAAAGTAAAAGAAATTTACCTAGAAGGTCCATGTTGTCTTAACAGCCACACTTAACCACTCCATAGTCTTTACAATCAGGCATATCTGGGTTTAAAATCTGGCCCCCTTGCTGCTTCTCACCTTCCCAAGCCTCCTTTTCTCATGTAGAAAATGAGAATAATCATATTTTCCTAAGTTCAACTTGTTCTGAGCTAGGGTTGTCAGATAAAATATAGGGTGCCCAGTTAAATTTGAATTTCAGATAAATAACTTTTTAGTATACATATGTTTCAAATGTTGCATGGGGTATACTTTTATGCTAAAAAAATTGTCATTTTTCAAATTAAGCTGGCATTTTATGTTGTAATTTGCTAAATCTGGCACCCCTGCCTGGGGCAAATGGTGGTCCTTGGAGCTGCTGCCTCTGCACCTGCTGAAGGAGCAGGTGTGCTGCCATGCTGGAAGGCTCAGATGCTGGCCTGGGGACTGTGGGAGCTATGGGTGGGGTCCTGGGAGAGCTGGGGCTGTGGCAGAGTTGGGTACCTGGAGGTCCAGCAGCCCTGTGAGCAGGGCCTTCCCGGCATGGGCTGCGTTATTCAGCAGGTCCTCCCGCTTGATGACATTGATGACCTCGGCCAGCAGCAGGTTCTTGGATGGGTCACCTAGCCAGGTGTTAAAGATCCGGTATGGCTGGAACAAAGCATGGGGTGGGGGAAAGGTTTACCCATGGGCACACCCTTCAGGAGCCCACGCCCTCCAGACATACCTTGCTTGCCCCATTTAAGAGAGAAACAAACTCAGTGAGTGTCTACTAAGGGCTGGGGAGGATTACATATATTATCTCATTGAATTCTCTCCATAACAACAACCCTGTGGGATGTATGATTTTTAGTCACACAGAGGCCAATTCCTCGGGTGCTGGGAAATCCCTCAGTCCTGGGGAAATCAAGATAGTTGGCCCTTAACTATAGTCATCATTTTATAGAGGAGAAAACTAAGGTTCTGAGAAGTGAAGTGATTTTTCGAGAAAAAAATAGCGCATAGGTGGTGGACTTAGGAGTGGATTAATGGCTGTCTGGCCTTCAAAGACAACCCAATTTATTTTTCCATGAATTATTCAGAGTGTCAATGCAGCCAACTAAAACCTACTTCCCAGCTTCTTTTGCAGTTAGGAGTTGCCATGTGACCAGATCTGAGTCATAGTGTTAGAAGAGTTGTGGGATTTCAGGGAAAGCCACTAAAGGGGAGGCTCACTTTGTGCTTCCCTCCTTTTTTCTTCCTACTGTCAAGAATGGGGATGTGATGGATGGAGCTCTAGCAGCCATTTTGGACTGTGAATCATCCTCGAGGGTGGAAACTACATGCAGGAATGGTGGGAGGAAGGATCCTAAGTCCCTGATAACTGTGTGTGTGTGTTTATGAGAATCCACATTACTCGCGGTAGTAGAGTGTAGTAGCTATGAGTAGGGCTTTGGGTTCGAGTCCTAGCTTTATCATTTAATGGGCTATGTGATCTTGGACAATTTAATTTAACCAATCTGTGACTGATTCCTCATTAGTAAAATGGGAGATAAAAATAACACCTACTTAGATCGTTGTAGAGATAAAAGTACATGAAGAGTACTTAGAACTGGG
>PVKU01017880.1:0-10376 GCA_004027475.1 Anoura caudifer
CACCTTTAACAGGAGCCTAATCAACAGAACAAACGGCGGGCACAATATAACCAAAGACACTGAAATTGAGAAGGGGTTGATAGTCACCAGAGGGGAGAGGGGAGGGAATTTCAGGGGTAAAGGGGAGGAGTTTGGGGCAACAAGTATGAAGGTCACATGGACAAAACTAGCAGGGGTGGAAATGGGAGGGGGGTGGGGAGGGCTGGGGCCGTGGGCTGGAATGGGAGCAAAAGACAGAAAACTGTACAAGAACAATTAAAATAAATTTTTTAAAAAATTCCCAGTTAGGGAACATGCCTGGGTTCTCTCTCACATTGATGTTTCTCTCCTTCTCTTTCTCCCTCCCTTCCCCTCTCTCTAAAAATAAGTAAATGAAATCTTTCTTTAAAAATCACTAGTTTCCAGGTTTGAGCCAGTTCTCAGACACAGAGTTCATTGTTTAAAGGGAAGGCCAAGCCCACCTGAGGAAGGATCCTGCAACCCACAAAAAAGATAGACAAGGGTTATTCTCCTACTGTTCCCCAAAGAGATCTATGGACGTTTTCACAAATAACTATACTAGGAAACGGAATACCCACATTTTTCCGTGTACTTTCATCTACAGGGTCCAAGCTGACACTGATACCAGGAGTTTCCAAAACATCACCATGTTACCCTTGAGAACAGTGCAGGTGTATGGAGGCCAGATGCTAAACAGAGTCCTGGCCCAAGTCTGCTTCCCAGTGTGTCCCACGCCCACACACCCAGCCAATGGCAGTTCCTCGCTGATCAGGGCAATTTACTTTACCAAGCCCACCAATCAAATGTTCTCATCCAGAAACATCTTCACAGACACACTCAGAAACAATGTGTGATGTGGCCACCCCATGGCTCAGTCAAGTTGATATATAAAAGTAACCATGGCAACTCCAAAAAGATTATAGAAGAATTTGAACTCTATGCCACACTGGAACGAGACAAAAACAGTACCTTGCACTGTATCCAACATCCACTCTTGAAACAAGCCTGGACCTGGAGATTGTTAACAAGGGCTCTTGAGCTGTCTTCCCCAGACACCCTGGAATAGTTGATTCCACACGATCCACTGTTATTGTGTAGGCAATTTCAGGTACTGGACGTTTACGCAGGATTCCAGGGCCGCGTAACCATGCCTGCTGTGGTTTTAGATTCCCACTTCCTGCTTTCTCTGCACAGAACCCAGCCCTACACACCTCCAGCCTTGGGAATAAGAAGCTCTCATACATATTGTCCGAGGTAAAAAGAAAGCAAATCCTGCCATTTCTCCCTTCAAATAAAAAATCCAGAGTCTGATTTTTTTTAATTTTATTTATGTATTGTTTAAAGAAGAAGGGAGAGAGAAAGAGAGGGAGAGAAACATCAATGTGTGGTTGCCTCTTGAGCGCCCCCTACTGGGGAGCTGGCCTGTAACCCAGGTGTGTGCCCTGATGAGGAATCAAAGTAGCACTCAATCCACTGAGCCACACCAGCCAGGGTTTCAGAATCTGATCTTGAATCTCTTCCTTCACCAATACAATTCAGATCAGAGCTACCATCACTCCTCTCCTGGGTTTTTGAAATAGTTTTTATTTTCCTGTTTCTACCTTTGAACCCCTGTAGTCTACACAGCAGCCAGTGTGCCCTTCTAAAAATACACCTGGTGATGTCATTCCTCAGCTGAAAATCCTCCAATCACTACCAGATCATTCAGAGTAAAATCTAAAGTATATCCTTGGTTTCAAAGCTCTCTGCGATCCGCTGCCCATCCTCTTCCTCTCTAGCTTCCTTCTCCACACT
This sequence comes from Anoura caudifer, assembly GCA_004027475.1. Classification (NCBI taxonomy): domain Eukaryota; kingdom Metazoa; phylum Chordata; class Mammalia; order Chiroptera; family Phyllostomidae; genus Anoura; species Anoura caudifer. The sequence continues at coordinate 1,795 of PVKU01017880.1, forward strand.
CTCCTCTTAGCTCATTCTCCTTAAGCCACATTGACTTCCTTCCTCTTCCTTGAATAACCAAGTGTTTCCCTGCCTCTGACTATTGCCCTTCTGGTCTATCCTGAGTGCTCTGCCGCTCCCTCCCATGCCTGACTTCCCTCAGGCCTGCTCCGTCCTCCCTAAACAAAACAGCAACACCCACCCACACCCAGTACCCCAGCCCTTTTCACTTAGCACTTCCTGTCCCACTCACCTCACTGGCTCATTCTCTATACCCCTTATCACTGGTGACCATTACACATTTACTTGTTCATGTATTTGGGGCCTGTCTCGCCAGCCTACTAGTTCTTTGAAGGCAGAGACTTTGCCACTTTTGTTATTTCTATGCCACTGGCTTCTTGATGCTGGACACATTGTAGGTGCTCAATGGGTATTTGTCAAGTGAATAAAGAGATCTCTAGGATAATGCCTCGCCTCCACTTCAATAGTATTTGCACACACCCTGCACTTCCCACCGATGTGCATGAGCCAGTGGCAGCTGCCCACCTCGGCTTCTCCGGGCCCTCAAACTTTCCATCCTGCCCGTGCTTCAGATTTTCCTCCTTCGTAGCCATCAAATATTAACCATCCTTTATGTCCTCAGGGAACCACCTTTCTCCTTATTTGACTACACGGCCTGGCACATAAAAGGAGCTCAATTACTAGATGTTAAATGACTGATGGTGGCCGTGTGCCAGCCTATGCTAATGAAACAGCCCTCCTGTCCCTGCAAGACAGCGTGCACATTTCGACAGGGGCCTGCGGGAGACCTTGCACCAATGCCTTAACACAAAAGTTATTGTTACAGAAGGAGGCCACAATAAAGTAGGATGACTTTCGACCCAGTGAAGGTGGTTTGGAGGGAGGACCTTGTAGCACTCCAAGGTCATTTATAAATACAACTGTCTAAATCACGTATACCACAAAGAATATGCTATTTAGCTTTTTGTTTGTCGTGCTAATGGAGATCCTATTTGTAAGAAACAGTAATAAAAAATTCTGCAAAATTCTGAAAACATTTGCTCTCTTGTCCTCCCATGTACAAAAGCTCACCCTGACCCAAAAAAGTAATTCAGGAACGAAGATGTACCTTCATTTGCATGGAAAGGAAGCACACAGTGTTTGCCTGACTTTTGCAGAAATGCGTGATTCTGCTACATGCCTTTATATGTGATGCACGCAGAGGTTACTGAAAAGTCAGAGTATGTCATAGTAAGTTTTGGAGAAGAGTTCAGAAATATTCTTAAATGAAAAACTAGACAGTAGATTAAGTTCTACAGATCTTCTGTACAAGATCGTGCCTATAGTTAGCAATACTGTATTGTACTCTTAAAATTTTGTCAGGAGGATAGATTTCCTGTTAATCGTTCTTGTGAAGGTTTTAAAAAATGCACGTAATTGTGGGTCGACATAAGTATGTGCCTGTGTTTATAACGGTGATTTATGTTAATAGGAAATTCTGTAAAACAAAAATAGTACTTTGGTTGTTGCTAAAAGCAACTTTACCAGGAAATAAAAAGTGGATTCTCAACCAACTCCAGGATTGCACTGGGAACTATAAATCCCAGACTGAAAAAGTATCTAATACACAGAAGATGGGAAGAATAGGGCAAAAATGGCAAGTAACTGCTGAAGAGATTTTAAAACTGCTTTGACCTGAAAAACATTTCAGGAACAAAACTAGTGATTTATAAACTGATACACCGATATAAAAATATATTTGGGTCATCTATTTTGCTCGATCTTTCTGACAACAGTGCCATCTGGAGACTTGGTTTGACCGGGGACACAAGATCGTAAGAAAAGATAAACCTAGAGCCTGAGAGGTTGCTGATGAAGTCATTCCACCTCCCTCGTTACCCTCATGCTCTTTGACACTGCTGCACAGAGATAATGAAATATTTGAAAACTGAATTTATGAAAAAATTGTAGCTATGCAATGTGACAAAAGAGAAAAATATATAAACGCTATAATATTCTAATGGGAAATATGGAAGAGTTCACATGTGATTTGTCCATTCAGAGGATGTTATTATTTTAGGAGGATTAAGAAAATGATAATATATGGAATTTTCTAAGAAAACTAAACATGGATCTCCCTTTTGACCCAGCAATTCCACTGCTAGGATTATATCCTAAGAATCCTGAAACACCAATCCAAAAGAATCTATGCACCCCAATGTTCATAGCAGCACAATTTAAAATAGCCAACTGTTGGAAGCAACCTAGGTGCCCATCAGTAAATGAATGGATCAAGAAACTATGGTACATTTACACAATAGAATTCTATGCAGCAGAAAGAAAGAAGGAGCTCCTACCCTTCGCAACAGCATGGACGGAACTGGAGAGCATTATGCTAAGTGAAATAAGCCAGGCAGTGAAAGACAAATACCATATAATCTCACCTTTAACAGGAACCTAATCAAAAAAACAAACAAACAAGCACAATATAACCAAAGACACTGAAATTGAGAAGGGGTTGATAGTCACCAGAGGGGAGAGGGGAGGGAATTTCAGGGGGAAAGGGGAAGGGTTTAGAGCAACAAGTATAAAGGACACATGGACAAAAACTAGGGGGGGTGGAAATGGGAGGGGGTGGGGAGGGCTGGGGCAGTGGGCTGGGATGGGAGCAAAAGACAGAAAACTGTACAAGAACAACAATTAAAAATAAATTAAATCTTTAAAAAATAAAAATAATAATAAAGAAATATTGATTAACCATTTAATTATAATATGAAATAAATAAAACTTTTTTCACGATAAAAGAAGAAAATTATAATATATGGCAGTCATTCATGAGAATGCCAGTATTCATAAAAGCATTTTTTAATTTATAAATTTGAAATTACAAGTAAATAAATGTGCTTCCAACCCCTAACATAGGCAACCCAAGTAGGGTTGTAAAAATCTGAGAAATAGAGAGCTAAGAAAACTCAGTTTCCATGGACTTTCCTCTACGTGGTCATATAGTAGTACATCAGCCAACTCCGAATTTTCTCCCAAGTGTCTTTGCAAGTTCCCACCAAAGGTCTCACTGGGTTTGCAGAGAATCTGATGAACATCCCCTGGGTAACAATATTACATCTTCTTGATGTCCCCACTTACACCAGGCACTGTGAATAGCTTCCAAAAGTCACCTCTTTCTTTGTTAGCCTGCCCTGGAATTCCCCCTCTGTCTGCCAGGTATGGCTGCCACTTTCCAGCAGGGAATCTTGGGCATCACCACCATCGACAGTGCAGGGCCCTCAGAATACAAAACCTGAGTGGCGATTGTTGATGGAGAGGAAGGCATGTCTTCACCCTCTTTTTGTGGCACATGCTCCTAGAAGAATGTCAAGCATGATAGTCTCCACAGAGAAGTTCCAGAAAGTCCTTGACCCCAAAACTGTTCACTCTCCAAACTCTCTTTAATCTTTCTGACCCAAGAACATGGTTAAGCATTGGGGGGCTGATCCAGGGGAAAGTCAAGTAATAGATCACATTGATATCAGAGCATTCGGGCGACCAGAGAGCCCCCGTTAATGTCAGCATGCTGAATTCCACGTGGAAGCTAAAGGCTGCTTTCTCGTCCTTTTCTGTGTGTTCCAGTTTTAACAAAAGTACCAAAAACGCACTGCTGCTTTGTGCACCAAATGTCTCATAGATTTTAGTTAAAATTGATTTTTCTGATTTAATTTTTGTTTGTTTCTTTAACTTTTCTTTAGTCTTTCTCTTCCTTGGGTTTCTGCATTGGTTCATCTGGCCCAACCAGAGGATAAGAATTAGTGAGAGACCCCAGCCTGTTCTGATCACTGCCTACCCCATTTTCATCCCTTGTCCCTCACTGAGGTGTTCATATCGATCCAGCTTCTATATTTTACTCCCTCTTCATCCAGCGGCAGAAGTTAATTCCATTTCCAAAATGCTCCTTATTCTCCTACTGAATATCCTCCAGAAGTTCCTCCCACCAGACCTCCATGCACGCCCATTAGTGTGCAAAAGTCATATTCAAGCAAGAACCTCAGCAAAACATAATTGGGGAATCCTATGAGCCACAGAATCTGCTGAAACAACAACAACAAAAAAGATGCAATGGATCAAGTTCAAAGAAATGATTATTGCAGATTCTGGGTACTTTGGGGCTTTCTAGGGATTACACAGCCATGTTGCTATACCAATCAAATATATTAAGAATTTCTCATACCAAATCTGACTGAAGTTTTGCAGCCTATCAAAGAGAGAAGAGTAGGAAAAGCAGAGCTAGCGGGAAGTTTATGTTAGGAAACATCAGGTGTTTTCACCAAGGTCACTAAGAAGTTCTGAACTTGGGCATTTGCACTCCCTAGTCCTCATTTATCATTTAAAGGACTGGACTGGGTGACCCTTTCAGCTGTAACAATTTATTTCAGTAATAATATATGGTTCTCTATGCAACCTAGAAAAGGGGGGCTGGTCACAAACAAACATACAGAGCTGTGCCTCCATTGGTAAGAGGATTAAACACAGCAGGGAATTTGGGCAAAAGGGAAAGTGGTTTTTCAGAGCTGACAGTAAGAGGGAGGAGGATGCCAGCCAGCAGGAAGACGGGGTACCGCCATTTCAGCGCAAAATCTACATTGATAGCATGCAAACTGGCAAGCTACCCAAACAAAGGTATTTCACTTCGTATAACAAATTTAAATCAAATAGAAGCACTTTTTCAGAATTCTAAAATAGCCTATACATGTTAAAATTGGCTTCACAGACAACTATGTTCTTTGAGATTAAACTGTAGCTTACAGGGATTCAAGCTGATTTTAAGAAAATAAATCTGATTCATGTAGTTTCCCATTTGGCTGAAGACACTCTGTTCTTAAATGTCATCTTTTAGACAATGGATTTTTTCCTTAATCCCAGCAAGTGCCAACCATACCAGCGACTGCCAAAGACAGCTCTACCCCGCCTTTTAGGTGTAGGGAACCAGCAGTTAAACACAGGGGAATCAACACTGAAAACATGGTAATACTTTAGGGCTTTTGTGAAGAAAAAAAATAAGTTCCTTGGATCCTGTGAAAGGAAAAGATGCACACACAAGCACACAGGCATACACAGACATGCCCTACATTCTCTGTCTTCTTGACTTGACAGATGCTTTGCTCTTCTTTAAGGAATCCAAAGAGATTTCTAGGGCCTAAGCCAGGAATATTTGAACCAGAAGAAAACAAAATTAGTCAAAGAGTTGGCAGGGCTGATAATTAGCTGTATATAGGGTTGTAAACTTTAAAAGGCACAGTGAGAGAGATATTTGGATTTATAGTAACCTGTACATGACCATCTAAATTGGGAAGCCCAGACACAATGGTAATTTATGTGGTTAAGTTTGTCTTTACTATTCAGCACTCTTTATGGTCTAAGAAAGAACACTGGGGTTCAAATATGAATTTCATGTTTTGTGGCACCCATTTAAAATTATAATAAAAAATTCAGTTCCTCTCCTTGAAACTTCAGCATATAATGAATAGCATAAAAGGACAGAGAAGTACAAGGGAGAAAAACGCAGGTCAGCATGATAAAGTAGGAAGAATACCATCTTGGGTGTCTGAAGACCTGCATCCTATTCCCAGTCCTGCCACTAACTGGCTGGCTGACTTGAGGCAAATCATCCCATTTTCTGAGCCTCAGTTTTCTCATTTGTTAAGTGTGAGGACTGGTTCAGATGAACACAATTATGTGATCGCCAATGTCAGGTCTTGCAGCACTTTCTGTTCCAAGAGAGTTGCTAAGCAAATTATCAAATACTCTCGCATAATAGAAAACGGCATTTCATTAAATCCATTACCTCCCATGGGGTCTGAGGTAGACAGAAGAACACAAACACTTCTATATTATGCATCCAGTTGATCTCAATTTATTTGCAGAATATCCCTTCTCTGACATTTAAGAAAGGTCAAAATTCTCAAGAGCTTAATAAGAATGTTAATGTCCTTTAAAATGGTATGGTCACTTGGTTATGTTGAATCATTCAAAGGCCTCTTGGACTGTGAAAAATGAATGACAGTGACCTTGAACATCTACTCTCTTCTTGCCCAGAGAGAAGGGGTAAGGAAAAGGGAACAATACTGTTAATCTTTCAAATTTATGTAATCGCTGTTAGTAATAGAAATAATGCTCTGTTTGCATCCTTACCCCTTATAAGTACGTCCTGATGGGATATTGTTTACATTGAAAAATTCATGTGCAACATTTCCATTCAGGTAGTAAGATGCAGTGTAATTATAATAAATATCAGCTAGCATGCTACCCGCCCGGAATGTTACAGATACAAAGACAAAGAGATGCAATTAGACATTTGACTGCAGAAAGCGAGGGCTGATTTAATGCACCCTTTTACTTTAGTGTTTTTCTTATTCCTTTTTTTGAGAAAAATAATTGTTTAGCCTCTTTACTCAGACTCTTATCTCTTTCACTGAGGTCTGTAATAATCCTCTTTCATTTTAGGAATACAGAGAATCAGATATCATGCGTTCTATTAACTTACAAGCAGCAAAATAAATTGGGCAAATACTTTTTTCAATTAACGGATATGTATATTTTCCTTTATCTGTTGTTGAGTATTTCATTTGAAAACAAAAGAGGATTTTACAGTGTCATTTCATGTTTTTCATATTCCAAGTGTGGTAGAAAGTCACTGATATTCAGAGAAACATAAATCTTGAACTCCGCTCTTGTTCTTACTTCATAAAAAGTAAGTCAAAACCAACCGATGGTAAACGTGCTCCTGTATCATCTCTGAGAAGAAATCTCTGAAGCAACCAATCGCTACCTGATGCAGATAAATGTAAAGCCCCTTCAACTCTGCCATTATTTCAATGCAGAGAACTAAAGGGTTTTAATATTTGTTTCTGCAAAACAAAACACCAGTGAAACATATTTAATGTATCAACACATTTTTATAAATGGAAAACAGGCTTGAGGTAAGATGGGGGGCAGTAGAATAAAATAAGTTTTTTTTCAACTTTACTAAGGAATAATTGACAAATGCAATTGCACATATTTGAAATGTACAATGTGAGGATTTGATACCCATATACATTGTGGAATAATTTCCCAAATCAAGACAATTAACACGTCCATCACCTTACATAGTTAACTCATTTTTTGTGTGTGTGTGATAAGAACACTTAAGATTTACTCTAAAATATTTTCAAGTACACAATACCATATTTTCTGCTAAAGTCACCATGCTACAACCTAGATCCTCAGAAATATTTTTCTTATAACTGAAATGTATACCCTTTGACTTACATCTCTCCATTTTCCCTACAGCAAACCCCGGGCCACCACCATTCAACTCTCTGTAAAAGAGCAGATTTTCATTTCAGCAAATTAAAGCTGTGTTAATTTCTGCTAGAGTGAGTACGTACTCGTCTTCATGCTAATGAGGCCTGCTGCTATATATATATATATATATATATATATATATGTAAAATAGTTACTATATTAGTGTGAGAAATAAATGCAATTTTAGGATTCAAAAGAAGTTTTTTAGTAGCCCATTCACAGGGTTGAGAATCAGGAAGCCAAGCAGCCAAGCCTGACAACATAGGTTACAACCTAAGAGCCAGTGGCTGTGGAAGAAGGCTGTTGGGGTTTTCGTCTTGCTCCACCACCTACTCACACTGACATTTTGACAAGAGGAAAACCTCCCTGTGCCCCTCATCACGCTAACTCATCTATAAAATAGAGATGAAGGTGCCTCATGACGTCGCCCTGAGTGCTCCGTGACGTAGCACATGTAAAGTGATTAGAAAAGTGCCAGGAACATGGGGATGGGTAATTGCTGCTTACAACTATTTAGTAGTGTAACAAAACTGAAAACTCCAGGATGCAGCAGTTCTGATTCCCTGCAGCCTAGAGACAACTTATTGGCTCTGAGAAAGTCAAGAAAGGTAGGAAACCTGCAAGAGAGCTGATGGCTCAGCTCTCTGGATAAGCCTCCTGCTACCACCGTAATAAATTATGTTTTGGACTTCTGACCAAGATGGAGGCATAGGCAGACACACTGTGCCTCCTATCACAGCCAAAATTAAGGACAACAAAGATTTAGAAACAAGAAAACAATCAGAACTCAGAAAATCGAACTGTTTGGAAGTCCAACAACGATTCATCCAGACCAGTAAGAGGGGCGGAGTCGTGGCAGGAAAAAGTGGAGCTGCAGACCGGGCACACAGGCAGCAGCGGCTGGCAGCCCCCAGGTGCACAGGTGGCGATTAGCAGACCCCGGGCTCGGGGTGGCAACTGTGCAGACCCAGTGAGGCCGCACAAGGCAGCTGGCTGACCAGGTGGTCCCACATTCACGCGCAGATAATCCAGGCAAAGGGGAAGCGGTGGAAAGGAGTGGAATCCAAGAGTGAGGGAGCAAGCACCATTGTCTCCTCTCAGACCCCACCCCAACATACAGCGTCACTACCCAGCAACTGGGCTGCCCCGCCCTGGGGAACACCTAAGGATCCACCCCTCACTACCTAACAGCCTCAACTAGACAAAAAAAAAAAAAAAAAAAAAAAAAAAAAAAAAAAAAAAAAAAAAAAAAAAAAAAAAAAAAA
>PVKU01017882.1:0-10371 GCA_004027475.1 Anoura caudifer
GCAAAGCTACTGACTATTTTAAAATACATTGTAGAACAACATTTTCATAATCTCAACATAGGGGAAAAAACTTTAAAAACAAGACAGTCACAAAGCTAATCATAAAAATGATAAATTTAAGCATGTTCAAATTGTACAACTTCTACTCATTAAACACCATGAAAAGAGTGAATGGATGAGACACAGGGGAGCACAGAAATTTGCAATGGGTTTTGTCACTCAGAAGCAGCTTCCTAATTGAAAGGTAGAATGGCTTACTGATGACTAAGTTACAACAACACCTGGGAGGCAAGATCCTGAAAGGATGGGGTATATGATGCCATGTCCCCAGAGCCAGAATACATGGGAATAGGAATCAAGGTGTAGAAGTATAATTACACTATCACACATATAGAATGTTTGCTTCTCATTTGGAAATTTATCTTAATCCTCAGTGGAAAATGCTTCCATCAGGGACACTCTAATGGTTCCATGGAACTGGAAGATGAAACTACCACCTTGCCCTTTTGAGCTTTGTACATCACTAAACTTACAGGGGGGAAAAGAAGTTAATCTAGGCATCTAGGTTAATCTACTGTATGGAGTGATCATTCTGATCACCAAGAAGTTTAGTTGTTGCCACACAATGAAATTGATAGAACTACATCTGGAACCCAGGGGATTCTCCAGAATGCCTCTTTTACTTTCATGCCAAATTGTAAATGTTAATGGAATACAAACAGCAACTAGAAAAAGGCAGAATGACTAAAGACAGACCTTTCAAGATTGGAGACTTGGGTCATTCCACCAGGTAAAGAACCCATAGAAGTAACTTGTTGAAAACAGGGAAGTATGATGGGTTTAACAAAGGAAGACATGTCAACTATGACGTGACCGATTTACAGAAATGAGGACTGCAATGGTTTTGATGTTTTCTCTTTGCTCATCATACGCATGTGTTATTTGTGTACGCTGATCATTTTCTTCTTCTTTCTCTTTCCCATTTTATTTCATACAGAAGTTCTTAGAGCTTAACTCACAATATAATCTTTGGATAACAGAATGCTTATTGGAATTATGACTGAATTTTTGGAGGGTTTTTTTGTGACTGAGATTGAAGGGTGCTTTTTAAATGTTTTGGGGGAATTTATACCTGAGGAAGACAACTATTTATATACATTTGAATGTAAAATTTAAGTGAACAGAAGCTACTGTGCAGAATTAATAGAATGAGAATAGTATGTGCTGAATAAGTCTAATTTTAAAAAAACTATTACCTCTAATGATTAATTATCTTGGTCACATATATCCATTTTGGAATCAGATGATCCAGCTTGTAACAAGTTCTCTGATTTTAGTCAGGATACTTATTAGTACTTGTAAAATATGGATGGCTTAGGGTTCTTACAAGGATAAAAATAGACAATGTACACAAATAATTCAATTCAAAATGTTATTTTTTTGCAAAACATCCATTAATTCATGTATTCATTCAACTAATTTATCATGCACTTACACTGGGATAAAGAGTGTGGTAGGTACCAATGCCTCTTTTCATGGAAACTAAGAATTTTCAGGAGGGGATGACAGATATTAAACTTCCATTTCAATGGTTTTTATCAAAGTTTCTCCAACTCTGTTTGTTTAAGGCACTTGTGATCTTTTTTGCTTTGGGTTTTACTTGTTTACCTTTTTTCATCTCCTCCTGAAAACAGTAAACTCAGAGAGAGAAAGCCTCCTTTCTGACTTGTGTTCTTCTCCTATCACCACAGTGCAGAGTGTATTATACAATATTATCAGTAATTAAAATAATATCAAGATTTGAAAATAAATAATTATAAGTTTTGATAAGTACTCTAAAAGCTAACAACAAGATACTCTAAAAAATAGTCACCAACAGAAACAACAAATGAGAAAGAACAGGAACAAAAGAAGATATCAATTTTCCAGCCCAAAGGGGAAGTTGGAAGAACCAGTTTCAGAGTTCAGATCTCACAAAGGAGCTATTACTCAATCAGTGGCAAGGCTAAATAGAATTGCCTTGAAGGCTCATAGAAGTGCTGTGTGAAGCTTCACTCTGGGAAATCTCCTGCTGTTCTATCAACACATCTAATGGTTGCTCCTACCAGTGCCCAAATGTAGCCTCTGTTACATGTCCTGTCTCTCCAATTGGGCACCTCTTCACTGTATACAAATTGAAGGAACAATCTCAGCCAGTGTTTAAGAGGAATAGGCCTGGGAAAGATAGCCAACAGGAAAACAAACCCAGGCACAAGGACAGAGCATCTGATGCTCTGGTGTCAGACAGAAAGTGCAAAACATGTAGAAAAAGTTTTGTAGATGAATCTTCTTAAATACCCACATGTGGACACATGGCATGGCCGTGTTTAAATCTAAAAGAATGAGTTCAGCTCAGAAATAACTACTTATGTCCATAAGGAAACCCTCTGTTTACATTGGAATGAAACAAAAAAAACCGTTTTTGTTACAAAACTTTGGCAGCATAACAGAGTCAACAGCACTATGTAGGATGTTGCAATATATTCTTTCAGCGTACTTCCTTCATCTGATATATGTCTTGGATACATGTCTTGGAGCATTAAAAGAATAATTGGGGTTAAAAGAGTTTATATATTGTATATTTTTAAATGAATAATTTCTATACTCTGCTACATATTTATGTCAGGATTTAGTGGAAAGTGTATTGAAGTTTTTAGGGTTACTTTTTTTAAATGTGCATTTACAACAGAGTCCCTAATGACAGGGGCAGTTCCAAAATTCAAATAAACCAAATTTCATGTTACAGATATTAATGAGTGAACTACTTGTAGATTGAGAAAATGCCTTTGTTAGTGTTTTTAAGTTTCAGAAATTACTACATAAATTATAGGTGACTGTGCATTCCCCAAACTGCACAACTGGTGATTACCTGAGCACTACCCTCACTGTGCCTGCTCAAAGTAAGAGCGTGCACATTTCAGACACAACTGCAGTTTAAGGTCATCACAGTTGCTTCGAGAACAGAGCAGTGTTTAAGCAACTTTAAAAGTAGTTTCTTTCCCGGTGGTCAAAAAAACTTAGGCCCAGAATCTAGTAATGAAAGTGGATTTCTTTAACTATGCGCTCTTGTATCAGACTGTCTTCCCTACTTCTGTCATAGTGCTTTTTTTCTAAGATGACATAAGAACACACCACTATTTCTCTTTGGTATGCTATTTTATCAAACTGGGGATCTTTTGTAGTACTCGTATTTCCTATCTGTATACATACAAAATTTCTATATACAGAATTTCTCTTTTTAAAATACATGACACTTTTCCTCATACACCCAGACCCAACATGAGAGACTCAAGTTGTGAATCACAGATGGCTCTAAACTGCCTACTGGTATTAAAATGTACTTGACTATCAGCTGATTTCTTTCTGTATCTTGATGTAACACACCAAGTGATAGTTGCCCACTGCCTGTCAAAGCAGCAGCTGACACCGGTTTGCATCGCTGTCTGTCCAAAGAAGCCCAGAACAAACACACCCAGGGGCCAGACAACAACAGAGCAAGATCCAAAAAGTTTCACAAGCAGCATGTCCACAGGGAGATCTCAGCAGGCACAAAATCCTGCTGAGGCTCATTCTGCTCATGTTATCAGCACCTGCACAGCAGCTTGTATACTGTGTTGGGAGTTGAGCCTCATAGCCAGCCTGGGTCTTAATACCATACACAAAAGGGCCAATAGCAATCAAGACTCAATTAAAATAAGAGAGCCCACATAACATGCACAAGAGACATTCCTAGAACATCCAGCTCAGATGATCAGGGAAATTGTAGCAACAGGTCCCACATGACGCCTACTACATAAGACCATCCTACCAGAACTGGGAGTCATAGAAGTCCTACCTAATACACAGAAACAAACACAAAGAGGTGGCCAATTCTGAGAGACAAAGAAACAGGCCCCAAATGGATAAGACAGAGGATCCTCCAGAAAAAGTGCTAAATGAAATGGAGGCAATATTTCATCAGATATAAAGTTTAAAGTAATGATTACAAGGATGCTCAACAGCATGATGAGAGAACACAGAAAGAAAAAAAAGACCACTGAAAAACAAAGAATATGATATCTGAAATAAAGAATAAATTAGAAGGTTAAATGTAGCAGAAGGTAAAGTCAGAAGTTTGGAAGACAAAGTAGAAAAAAACCCAACCAATCAAAGCTGTGAATTGAAAAAAGAATTTTGAAAAATGAGTATAGTTTAAGGGACCATTGGGACAACATGAAGTATAACAACATCCACATCATAGGGGTATCAAAAGGAAAAGACAGATAGCATGCAATCAGGATACTGTTGAACAACTATGGACCAAAAACTTCCCTAACCTGGTGAAGAAAAATGACACACAAGTCAAAGAAATACAGACAGTCCAAACAAGGAGGTGACACAAAGGCATATCATAGTCAAATGCTCCAATCAAAAGACATATGGTAGCTGAATGGATAAGAAAACAAGACCCATGTATATATTGTCTTTAAGAAGCCCACCTTAGAATAAAAGATACACACAAACTAAAAGTAAAGAGATGAAAAAAGATATGTCATGAAAATGGAAAGAAAAAGAATCTGGGGTAGCAGTACTTATATCTGACAAAAGGGTACTAAAACCAAGGCTATAATAAGAGACAAAGAAGACACTACATAATGATAAAGGGAACAATCCAACAAGACAATATAATACTTATAAATATTTATGCGCTCAACATTAGAGCACCTAATATGTAAATCAAATCTTGATGAACATAAAAAGAGAAATTGACAGTAATACAGTCATAGTAGGGAATTTTAACACTCCATTGACATCAATGGATAGCTCTTCCAGACAGAAAATCAATAAGGAGACAGTGGCCTTAAATGACATGCTAGATCAAATGGATTTAATTGATCTCTTCAGAGCATTTCACCCCAAAGCAGCCTAATATTCATTCTCTTGAAGTACACATGGCACATTTTCTAGGATAGACCATGCATTAGGTCACAACAAAAGTCTCCATAAATTTAAGAAGATTGAAATCATACTAAGCATCTTCTCTGACTATAATGTTCTAATACCAGAAATGAATCACAAGAAATAAAACTGAAGAACACACAAAAACATGGATGTTAAATAACATATTACTAAACAATGAATGGGTTAACAATGCGGTCAAGGAAGAAATCAAAAAATACCAGATGAAAATGAGACCACAACAACCGAAAATCAATGGCACAGAGCAAAACTAATCCCAAAAGGAAAATCCTTGGAATTACTAGCCTATCTCAAGAAACAATAACAATGACAGCAACAAACAGCTCAAATGAACAGCCTAACTTTACACTTAAAGTAACTTGAAAAAAATACAAGCAACAAACCAAACCCAAAGTGTGTAGAAGGAAAGACATAATATTGATCAGAACAGAAATAAACTAAACAATCTAAGCAAAAAAATACAAATGATAAATGAAACCTAGTTAATTCTTTGAAAAGATGAACAAGATTGGCAAACCTTTAATCAGAGTCATCAAGACAAAAAAGAGAGGACACAACTCAATAAAATTAGAAATGAAAGAGCAGAAGTAACAACTGACACCAAAAATATACAAAGAAGATGTGTAAGATGAACTCCCTGAACTTGACCTTATCTGGGAAGCACTTTATCTGCCCTTCCATTCTAAATGACAGCTTCACTGGATAGAGTAACCTTGGGTGTAGGTCCTTGCCTTTCATGACTTGGAATACTTCTTTCCAGGCCCTTCTTGCCTGTAGATTGCCTTTTCAGTTTGTTGGTTATTCCCTTTGCTGACAGAACTTATCAGCTCGACATGGTCCTTCTTTATTTTTACTTCTGTTACCTGTACTTCTGGTGTCATTTCCAAAAATATTACCAGCAAGACCAATACCAATAAGCTTTTACTATGCTTTCTCTAGAAATGTTGTGGTTTTGTTGTTATATGTAGGCCTTTTCCATTTTCTGTTCATTTTTATGAGTGCTGCAGTACAGGGGTCAGGTTTCATTCTTCTTCAGGTGTTACCCACTTTTCCAACCCCATTCATTGAAGATATACTATCCTTTCTCCATTGAGTATTCCTACCTCCTTTGTCAATTTGACTATATATTTGAGGCTTTTTTGCTGCATTCTCTATTCTGATCCATTGGTCTATGTGACTATTTTTATGTCAATATCATAATTTTGATCATGATAGTTTTGTGATATAGATTGAAATCAGGAAGTGTGATGTCTTCAACTTTGTTCTTTTTTAAAAGATTGTTTTGGCTATTCAAGGTTATTGTACCTCCATGCAAATTTTAGGGTTGTTTTTCCTATTTCTGTAAAAGACTTTTAAATATGTATTTGCTTTGTATTTAATGTAGATGGCTTTGGGTAGTATGGACATTCTAACAATATTTTTCCCAAATGTCATTTTTTATCATTAACATGTTTTCATTTGTGATTTTATTAAATAACACTTGGTATAAGTTTGAGGTATACAGCATAGTGGCTAGACAATCATACAATTTACTAAGAGTTGCCTCTGATATTTGCAGTACTCAGCTAGACCATACATACTTGTTACAATATTATTGACTATATTCCCTATACTTTCTTTTATATCCCAATAACTAGTTTGTACCTACCAATGTTATGCTTTTCACCTGCTTCTGTTTTTCACCCCCTCACCTAACCAGCTTCCTTTCTAGTAACCATCAGTCTGTTCTTTGTATCTGCTAGTCTGTTTTGATCTATTTATTCATTTATTTTATTCTTTAGATTCCACATATAAGTGAAATCATAGGGTGTTTGTCTTTCTCTGATGACTTAATTTACTTAGCATAAGATCCTCTAGGACCATCGATACTGCTGCAAATCATATAATTCCATAATCTTTGATGGCCTAATAATATTCTATTGTTCATATGTACCAATACTTTTTATCCACTCTTCTGTTGGTGGGTACAAAGGTTGTTTCCAGATCTTGGCTATTGTAAATAATGCTGCAATGCACATAGACAAGCATATAGTTTTCAAATTAGTGTTTTGTGTTTCTTCACATGTATAGTCAAAATTGGAATCACTGAGTCATAAGGCAATTCATTCATTTTGAATTTTTTAAATAACTCCACACTGATTTCAAAGTGGATGCACCAATCTGCATTCCCTGCAACAGTGCACCAGGGTTCCCTTTTCTCCACATCCTTGCCAGCACTTGCTGTCTATTGTTTCATTAATGATAGCCATTCTGACAGGTTTGAGGTGATATTTCATTGTGGTTTTAATTTGCATTTCTTTGACGATTTGTGACATTAAGCATTTCTTCATCTGTCTATTAGTTATCTATAGTCCTCTTTAGAAAAATATCTACTCAGGTCTTTTTCCAATTTATTATTATTTGGATTGTTTAATATTTGGTGTTGAATTATATGAGTTCTTTATACATTGTGGATATTATCCCCTTATCAGATACATACTTGGTGAATATATTCTCCATTAAGTGGGTTTTCTTTTTATTTTGTTGATAGTTTATTTTTCTTTGCAGAAACATTTTAACTTGATATGGACACATTTGTATGTCTGTTGTTTCCCTTGCCCAAGGAGATATATCAGACATGATATTACTAAAATGTCTGAGATTTTACTACCTATATTTCCATTTAGCAGATTAATGGTTTTGCATCTTACTATTAAGTCTTAATACATTTTTACTTTATTTTTGTATGTGATATAATTATGATCTAGTTTCACTTTTTGCATATATCTGTCCAATTTCCCAATAAACTTTATTAAATGGAGTTTCTTTACTCCATTGTATGTTCTTGCCTCCTTTGTTAAATATTAATTGATCTTAAAAGTGTGGGTTTATTTCTGGCCTCTCTATTCTGTTTCATTGAGCTATATGCCATTGTTTGTGCCAGTGCCATATTGTTTTAATTATTAAGATCTTGTAGTATAATTTGATATCAGGTAGCATGATTCCTCCAACTTTGTTCTTCTTTCTCAGTATTGCTGGGGCTATTTGAAGGGTTTCATGGCTCCCTATAAATTTTGGATATTCATTCTAGTTCTGTTAAATATGCCACTGGTATTTCAATAAAAATTGTGTTTAATCTATTGGTTAGTTGCTTTGGAAAGTATGGATATTTTAAGAATTTTAATTCTTCTTATCCATGAGCCCACTACGTGCTTCCATGTGTTTGCATTTTCTTCAATGCCTTTCTTCACTCTCTTACAATTTTCTGAGTGCAGGTCATTTACCTCCTTGGTTATATGTATTCTAAGAATAATTTTAATGCACTTGTAAATGGGATTGTTTTCTTAGATTCTCTTTCTGATGGTTCATTATTGGTGTATAAAAATGCAACTAACTTCTGAATATTTATTTTAAACCCTGCTATTTTACTGAGTTAATTTATCAGTTCTAGTAGTTTAATGTTGGAAAGTTTATGGTTCCTTGTATAAACAATCATGTCATTTTCAAATAAATAAAACTTTACAAATGGAAAGTTTCCTAGTGCTTTCTAATGGAAATTAACCATTCATAGAAGAAATGTCAGAATTTCTCTTAATAGCTAAGAAAGTTATAAGGTTAATTTAAGATTGTAGAGGAAATAAATAATTGAGTTATAAAAACATCAATGTTTTTGTAAGCAACTGTGATATATACATACATTAGATATAAAGATTAATATATATAATATGTGTATATATTTTATGCACATAGACAAGGGCATATAGGAAACAGTAACTTAAAAATAGAACCAAGACTAAAGTCTCAAAAATAGATCTGCTAAAACTTAATCCAATAAAAAAAAACCTCTTAATTGAGGCATTCAAGATACAATGTGAAGGAAAACGGGGCATCAAATGGCAAACAGGAAAAGTAGAAATCTGGTTGGTGAGTAAGTGGGGTGGTGAGTAGGTCTGTCCAGAATAAGATTAGCTATGTAATCCAAAGACCAATGTTTCTAAGATAATAATGCTAATAATTAATCAGAAGTCATAGCTCAAGGAAAATAAGCTCTTAGATGAGATGCCATCGCAAAGGGTATGAAAGGTAATGTGAAGAAAACAAGGCATGAAATGGCAAACAATCAAAGCAGAGAGCTGGAGAGCAGGTAGGGCTGGATGGTGGGTAGGTCTGTGGCAAACGAGAGACTCAACTAATAATGTAAGAGCAAAGATTTTAGTGAATCTGCTAAAATTAATCAAGAATGATAGGTCATAAAAAATAAGCCCTTAGATGAGATAACACAGTAAGCATGTGCACTGTGATGTGAAAAGAAGGCATCAAAGGGCAAACAAAGTAGAAAGTCAAACAGAGAATGGGGTAGGTAGGTGGGTTGGTGGGTCTGTGGACGTGTAACACTAAACAAATCATCCAAAGTCACCAAGAAGCTTAGAATACATTTTAGGTAAAGAATGGAACAGAGGTGCAAGAGATTGATGCAAATAGACTTTTACAACAAAGTCCATTTTCCATCCTGACATTCTACAAGTTACTCATCACAGCATTGCTGCTATATTCTAGAGATGAGCTCACAGAGAAGATCCCTTGGCCAATTGATAGAGCATTTTCAGCTTCTGCCAGTACATCTCCCTTACCGCCCTTTTCCACCTATTTTGGAATACTTATCTTTAGTTTTTCTAGTATTTATAACTTTTTGGACACCAGATATACAAATTTAGTATGGGAAAGCAATTGATGGACTGAATTATGGTATAGTTCCTCAGGTCCCCATTCTTTCCAAACAGCTAATCAAGCTGCCTTCCTTTTACGTTAATTGTCATAGTCAATGTTTCAGAATGTTTCAAACTTTCTAGCACAAAATAAAATGACATGGAGATGGCAGTAAAGAGATATTATGTCCTGGCTGGTGTGGTTCAGTGGATTTACTGCTGGGCTATGAACTAAAGTTTCACTGGTTCGATTCCCACTCAGGGCTCATGTCTGGGTTGGGGACCAGGTCCCCAGTAGGGGTCGGTGCAAAGGCAACCACACATTGATGTTCCTATACCTCTCTTTCTCCCTCCCTTCCCCTCTCTGTGAAAATAAATAAATAAAAATCTTTAAAAAATGGTAGCATGGCTTTCTCTTACCCCAGAGAAGCTGTAGAAATGAGCACCACGTTACAGAGCACACTATCTGCAGCCCTGGGAACTGGGGAAGCAGAAGCAGTCCTTCCTTAGCCACAGGTGCTCACACTGCAGCTAATCCCTTTTACAGGGGTGGACATTCAGAGCAGTGTTAGCTGAGGTTTGGCAGCTGCCATTACTGGGAGGAGAACAAAGGCACAAACCCAGGAGCCAGCTTCTCTTAACCCACTCTGCCCATTGTTGAACTTTCTCCCCTGTATTGAATCAGTTT
>PVKU01017883.1:0-10370 GCA_004027475.1 Anoura caudifer
AGCTCATCGTAGCTTCCTTGTAGTTTTTGGTAGCTCATTGAGAGCTCTTGGAGCTTCCTGACCACCATTGCTTTGAACTCAAAATCGGATAGTTGAGCTGCCTCTATTTCATTTAGCATTCTTTCTGGGGCTTCCTCCTTTTCTTTCATTTGGGGGTTGTTTCTTTGTCTTCCCATTGTTTGTGAGACTCTTCTTGTTATCCTCAGCTTCTTAAATTTGTTTGTTCTGGTTCCCTGGGTTTATGGTGTGAACTCTGTGTTAGAATGCCTGTGAAATTCAATGGTGTTATCTCCTTCCGGTATCCTGGTGTTCACTGCTTCCAGAGTCTCAGCTGTTGAAGTGCCCCTTCTTTGGGGCCAACTCTGGTCTTTCCACAGTTCCAGGTTTTTTTGTTTTGTTTTGTTTTGTTTTTGTCTCACTTGTATGTGTTTAAAAAAGAGAAAAGTGAAGGAAAGGAAAGAAAGAAAAGAAGGAAAAGGAAATAAAAAAGTGAAAAGAGAATAAAGAAAAGTAGAATGAAAAAAGAGAAAAAAGACAGGAAGGAGTGGTAAGCTTGGGAAGAAAGGAAGAAGGAGTAAAACAAGAAGGAAATATTGAGAAGCCAAAAGGATTTGAGGGGTAAAAGAGATCAAAATAGTGAAAAAGAGAAAAAAAAACCCACAAAAAAATTAAAAAACTGAATAACACCAAAACCGCTAATTCTTGCTGTTATCAATCTTGCCAAGTTGATTTTTCTGGTCTTGAAGACTGTAGTGGCCGAGGGGTGACCGTATTGTTTTTTATTTTTTTATTTTTCCCTTGTTCAGCATTCAGTTTTCTCTGGCCTACTGTCTTCAGAGGTGTCCCTAGATTCTCTGCCTAGGGACCCAGGCGTGAACTGTGGTCACAGGCCCACAAGTCCCAATGTTCCCTGAGTCTTCCTTGCACAGGTTCCAACTGTCCCACGAACATGGTTCAACCCCTATGGTGCCCAGCGACTGGGTGGCCTGTAGGGCCGGGTCTCCCTGTCGCGCTGATGCACCGATCCCCTAGCAGCTGTTTACAATGTTGCATGGGCTCAGACAAAGGCGCGTGCTCCAGCTCCCTAGTTGGATCCTCCTGCGGCTATGAGATCTTAACTCCTGTCTGTGAGAATTCAAGCGACCAGATTTATGCTGGCGTGGCGGGTCCCTGCTTGTCTGTCCAGGGAGCAGATGCTCCAGCTCCCTCCCCTGAGTCTTACGGCCAGCCCTGGCCTGGTTTCTCGGCCCCAACCCTGGTCTCAGAGCTGCTGGGTCCCTGCTTGGCTGATCAGGGAGCGGCTGGTTTTACAATATCACGCGGGTGCAGACAAAGGCGCGCGCTCCAGCTCCCGCGTTCGATCCTCCCGGGGCTATGAGATCTTAACTCCTGTCTGTGAGATTTCAATCGACCAGATTTATGCTGGCGTGGTGGGTCCCTGCTTGTCTGTCCAGGAGCGGATGCTCCAGCTCCCTCCCCTGCATCTTACGGCCAGCCCTGGCCCAGTTTCTCGGCCCCCGCCCTGGTCTCTGCACCGCCGGAGTACTCTCCTTACCGTCTGGTTTTTCAACGTCCACTGCAATTTTCGATAATCTGTTTTCAAATATGCTGTGTTTCTGGTGTCTGTTTGCTGTGCTGCATTGAAAAATGTCCCAGTTTAAGACCTATGTGTGGGAGGCAAAGAGATGTACGTCCTCTTACCATGCCGCCATCTTCTCTCTCCCCAGTGTTTTGAATTCTGCATCTGATAGATTATTTATCACCATTTCGTTTAGTTATTTCTCTGCAATTTTGATTTGTTTTTTCATTTGGGCCATGTTTTTTTATCTGCTCATTTTGTCAGAATCCTTGCATTTGTTTCTATATATTAGGTATTTGCTATACTCCCTGTCTTAGTAGTGTGGCCTAATATACTACGTATCCTGTAGGATCTAATGGCACAAACTCCCCATCACCCAACCTGGGTACCCAGGTTGTGTGCTGAGTATGCCCTTTGTGTAGTTGAGCCTGGATTTCTGTAGTCAGGCCAATAGGAGAGATTTACCCAGGCCAGTCAGCTGCAAGGACTGGCTATGACCACTGGCCACCAACATCCACCCTCTGTAGAGAATCAGCTGAACAGGGGCAGGGTGGTGGTGCTCCAAAGTGCTGTATTGCTGTCCACTGGATGTGTAGGATCTGGGGTTTCCTGGTGGTTCAGGCCAAGGTCAGCCCTCACTGTTTCCTGCCCAGGACCACCCTGCCTGGGCTATAAAGCAGTCTGAGATGGCTGCTACTTTTGCTAGGCTTGGAAATTCCCAGGAGAAGCCAAGTTGTGAATCTAAGCTGGCTGCTCTTAGTGCTGGACTGGGGGGGCACTTAGCATAAGTATGAGGTTGGGTACTCACTGAGGCCAGCTACTGCTTATTTGATAGGATTTAGGAAGTTGTGAAGCATGAACAAAGACCAGCCATTCATGTGGAAAAGTCATTGTTAACAGCGTGGGTGGGCCCATAAGTTGAGTGGGACAGAGTTTCAGGGGATCTCCAGGGCAGGGCAAACACTGTTAGCCAGGTTGATGGAGTCTCAGATATGGCACCCACCTGCTGGCTCTGTGGCTGTGCTGGGGGGAGGGTACAGCAGAAGTACAATGGCCTCTACCTGCCTTTCTATCTGGGAGAAATCTGTCCCGAAATGCCTGTCTTAACATTTCATGCTAGACGCTGCAGTTCCTCCTTGTATGCCAATAGTGACTTTCAAGATGCTATCCCTATGCTGGAGCTCAGAGAGGTGAGTCTGAGTAAGTCTGTGTACTAGTTTTTTAAGAGGAACTGTTGGGACTCCAGAAGTTTCTTCCAATGATTCAATCCCTGCTTGTTTTTGCAACCAGAAGTTATGGGGATTTATCTTCCTGACAGTAGGCTGGGGGACCTGGTGTGGGGTTGGGGCTCCTCACTCCTAATATACCCCATTCTGCATCTTCACCCATCATCCAGTCTGGATGGATGTGGTTTCTTGAATTACATAGTTGTCAAACTTCCCTCTCTTCAACTTGATTTCTGATGGTGAGTGATGGTTGCTGTATATTTTAGTCATAATTTTGATGTGGTTGTATGAGGAGGCAAGTCATGTTTACCTATGCTACCATACTGACTCTAAGTGCTCCAGACTGAATTTCTAATGCAACAACCTGCAGAGTGATTTATTAGACTGACCTCTTGGATCTATGTTGGGAAAATCTCACCTTCACATTAGGATCAACAATCACAAGAATTGTTCTAATATTATAGAAAATAATATACACTTTTTATGGCTGACTTTGTGAATCTTATATAACTAAGGGCCTAAAGCAAGCAAATTTTCTGTAATATAAGATGGAAAGTGATTGATTGGTCTTATCTTCATTTTAAAGTCTCTTGATTCTTTTGGGTTATTTTTATTTTTAAATTAAAAAATCAATAATGCTCATAGTGAGGTGTATATTAATACTGAACAATACAAAATAATAAGTAAAAGTTTCTTTTAAATCTTCTCCCAAAGCCACTCCTTCAAGGTGCTACCTCTTCTAACAGTTTGAAGAATGGTCTTCCGGATTTTTGTCCATGCTTTCCCAAATGTGCACACATACAAATGTGGATGCATATGTCTACAAACACACACAGTTTAACATAAATGTGATTCTTGTAAAAGTTGTTCAGGGTCCTCTGTTATTCAAACAATACAATGGACTGACTGCTCATCTAATCAATTAAACCCAATACCACATAATTGTCATAAGCAACAATGGTGATAAAACATTTGATGAGCAGACATTGTTTCAAGTACTTTCCATCTAGTAACACATTTATCCTTGTTTATCCCAGTTTAGATGAGGAAACTGAGGACCCTGGCAATATGACTCAATTTGCCCAGGGGCACACAGTGAGTGGCAGGACTTAGGATATACAGTGAATGGCCAGGCCTGGGATTTGAACCCAGGTATTTTGGCTTCAGGATCTTGTTCTTATCTCACAGTGGGGGACTTTCCTTAATCAGACACATCGGGAGCTGTGAGAAGATGACCTGGCTCCTAATGTATGGGTGTGACGTACTTCAAGGTCTACCCCCAAATTATGAGATTCCCAGGTGCCCCTTTTAGAGAATGAAAGCCAGAGTAGATATGGGTCTCACCTAGGTGGGGTTATTACAGGTGCATATTGCAAGAGGAGTGGTCCATAAGATGTCATCTCAGAAATAAAAGCTGAGAAAAGTATGCCTCTACTTACTATAATCTTAAAAGACAAGTGCACAAAAGACCCCAAAGAGCCACAGCAATTTTGAGAAAGAACAAAGTAGGAGGGATCACAGTACCTGATATCAAGCTATATTACAAGGCCACTCTAATCAAAACAGTCTGGTACTGGCATAAGAACAGACACATAGATCAATGGAACAGAATAGAGAGCCCAGAAAGAAACCCAAGTCTCTATGGTCAATTAATATTTGACAAAGAGGGCAGAAGCATAAAATGGAGTAAAAATAGCCTCTTCAACAAATGGTGTTAGAAGATCTGGACATCAACATGCAAAATAAAAAATGGAACTTGACCACCAAATTACACCACACATGAAAATAAACTCAAGATGGAGAAAAGACTTAAATGTAAATCACAACACCATAAAAGTCCTAGAGGAGAACATAGTCAGGAAAATCTCAGATATTACACACAGCAAGATTTTCACCAATATGTCCCCTAGAGCAGGGGACATAAAGGAAAGAATTAATTAATGGGCTCTCATAAAAATAAAAAGTTTCTTCACAGCTAAAGAAAACATCAGCAAAATGAAAAGGGAACCAACACTATGGGAAAATATATTTGCCGATGATACCTTGGACAAGGGTTTGGTCTTCAAAATATATAAAAAACTCACATGACTTCACTCCAGAAAGACAAACAACCAATAAAAAAATGGGCAAAGGACCTAAACAGACACTTCTCCAAGGAGGACATACAGAAGGGCCAGAGACATATGAAAGGATGCTCAGTGTCGCTAGCCATCAGAGAGAGGCAAATTAAAACCACAATGAGAAAACACTTCAAACTGGTCAGAATGGCCATCAAACAACAAGTGCTTGCTAGGTTGTGGAGAAAAGAGAACCCTAGTACATCGTTGGTGGGAATGCAGGCTAGTGCTCCCACTGTGGAAAACAGTATGGAATTTTTTCAGAAAACTAAAAATGGAACTGCCATTTGACCCAGCATTTCTACTGCTGGATGTATACCATAAGAATCCCAAAACACCAGTTCGAAAGAACCTATGCATCCCAATGTTCATAGCAGCACAATTTGCAATAGCCAAGTGTTGGAAGCAACCTAAGTGCCCATCAGTAAATAAATGGAGGAACACACCAAGGCACATCATAATTACATTATCCAAGATTAAAATGAAGGAGAGAATTCTAGAAGCATCAAGGGAAAAGGGCACAGTCACTTACAAAGAAGTTCCCATCAGACTGTCAGCTAATTTCTCAAAAGAGACATTACAGGCAAGAAGGGGCTGGAAAGAAGTATTCCAAGTCATAAAAGTCAAGGACCTACATCCAAGTTTGCTCTATCCAGCAAAGCTGTCATTTAGAATGGAAGGGAAGATAAAGTGGTTCTCAGATAAGGTCAAGTTAAAGGAGTTCATCATCACCAAACCCTTATCATATGAAATGTTAAAGGGACTTATCTAAGAAAAAGAAGGTAAAAAATAGGACAGTAAAAAGACAGCAAACTCACAGATATTAATAGCTGCAGCTAAAACAAAAGCAAACTAAGCAAACATCTAGAACAGGAGCAGAACCACAGCAATGGAGATCACATGGAGGGTTAGCAACAGGGAAATGGGAGGAGGAGAGAGGGGGAAAAGGTATAGAGAATAAGTAGCATAGACAGTGGGTAGAAAATAGATAGGGGGAGGGCAAGAATAGTGTGGGAAAAGTAGAAGCTAAAGAACTTATGACACATGGACATGGACTAAAGGGGGGAATGTGGATGGGAGGGAGTGTGCAGGGTGGAGGGGAATGATGGGGGATAAATGGGACAACTATAATAGCATAATCAATAAAATATAATAAAAAAAGCTATGGTACATTTACGCAATGGGATACTATGCAGCAGAAAGAAAGAAGGAGCTCCTGTCCTTTTTGACAGCATGAGTGGATCTGGAGGGCATCATGCTAACTGAAATAAGTCAGCTGGTGAAAGACAAATACCATATGATCTCACCTATAAGTGTAACCTAATCAACAAAACAAACAAGCAGGCAAAATATAACCAGAGACATGGAAACAAAGTAACCAGAGGGGAGTTGGGAGGGGATAACGGGAAAAAGGGGAAGTTTCATCAAGGAACATTATAAAGGATGCATGGACAAAGCCAAAGGGGGCAGGATCAAGGGTGGCAGATGTGGATGCCTGGGGTGGGTGGGACCGGTAGGGGCAAAATGGAGACAACTGTACTTGAACAACAATAAAAAAAACTGACATACTCGTAAATAAAGACAAGCACACAAAAATATGCATGTTGTTTTGAATTTTATGATTTGGAGAGAGATGGAATATAAGAAATTTTTTAAAATAAAACACAGTAGGCTTTTATTAACCAATGCCACCACAATAAATTCAATTTTTAACCTTCCAGAGTTTAAGGGACTCCAAGGGATGGCGGCGAGATAGGTGGGAGTGGAGCCCAGTTCTCCTTGTGCCCAGCTGGAGCACCTAGCTGATCTTTCAGGAACAGAGTGACAGCCAAAGGAATCCCAGTTTACATGAAGTTTGAAGGCAACAAGTTGCAGAGGACAATGAAAAACAGACAGTGAGGAGAGAGTGCTGAGAAGGTAATGTCCCTGGGATCTGTGTTGAGACCAAACCTGCTTTGGCCTAGGGCCCAGCACCTCCTGCAGGATATTGGGGAGGAGAGTTAGAATACCAGCTCCCTCCCCACCAGAGCAGGGGAGGCAGCCAGGCACTCGGAGGGACCTGGGTGCTGAAAGTTGCTGGGGGAAGTAGAGATGAATTGGGAGACACACAAAGGCGGTACACATCCACTAGGACTGTGGACACTGGCTCCAGAGAAATTGGGGTGCCAGTGACACCTGGAGAAGGGAGGAGTTGGGCCATATGGGACCCTGACTTGGATAGTCTCCAGACTGGTTGAAAAAGTGGGGGCCTGTGGTGTGCTTGTTAAGCACAGGGGGCAGCTGCTTTGTAAGGAACTCTACAGCAGTGGCTGGCACACCCCAGGTGTGCACCCAGAGTGAGTGCTAGAGGGAAACCAGTTGCTCCTCGCTGCTCTGGCACTGTGTGCACAAAGACAGTAGTACAGGGTAACCATGAACCCTGCTTGTCTTGGCTCCACACCTGAGATTGACTCATGCTGTAAGCAGCTGAGTGGCTGATTTGAGCCTGGCAGCTCATGGAAGACCTGGGCCAGAGGCCTGGAAACTGTGGACCCACACCTGGTCCCCATCCTCTCAGAACCAAAGGAAGGGAGAAAAGCAAGGCTCAGCGCCCTCTTCCTGTAGCATCTAGGAAGACCAGCTGAACTCACTGAACAGGTTTAAAATCAGAAGGAGGCTTATTATTCTTTTTTTTTCTCTTTCCTTTTTGGATCTTCTTTCCTCCCACACCCTCCCCCTTTTTTTCCTTCTACCAAGTGAGACCATAAGCTGCAGTTACAAAGGGTCCAGAGACAGATCCACAGGGGGAGCACAAGTCTAACCCCAAAACCAAGAAACTGAGACAAATGTCACTCTGTTAACCCACAGACCTGGCATTTTATTGTGTATGTGTATTATAATCATCTTGTAATTATTTTTACCACTATTATTTTATCAGTATTATTTTATTTCTCTTTCTTAGGTTTAGTTTTCCTTGTTTTATTTACCTATTTCATTGCATTGCTTGAATAATTTTCCTTATTCTCTCTGTATTGTATTTTCATTTTCCTTCTTTCACTTTACCTGTGTTCCAATTAAACACAATTCTTGATTGGGTACTTTCTATTCTGGTTATCCAAGTAATTTATTTCTTGTCATATTATTGTTTACTTTGTAAATAATTTTTGTTCCATGCAATTATACATACTACACAGAAACCCTCCATGATCTTAGCCCACTTCACTTTAAACCTGAGCATTATTTTTGTTGTGGTTAACTCCATTCTCTCTCATACTACATCTACTTTCTATCCTTTAATCTCACTATGTCTCATCATTTAACCTTGCATAAGGACCCTGTTTTCTGGATTCTGCTCACAATCATCCTCCCCTCTAACAAGACTCTTATCTCTCCTTCACCTTTTATAAAATGTGGCTAAAGTGGTGAAATATCACAGTTAAACACTATACTTATCCAAAGAATCTCTTATTTCTTTTCTACTTGCTGGTACTTTAAACCCCATGAAATACACTCTTCCTGCTTTAATCCATTTTTCCTACATACTTCCACTGATCAAATACAAGAATGGGTGGGAGCTGCAAACATCAGTATACCTGTTGGAGGAGAGAAACCACCAATAAAGGAACCATCAAAAGTTAAAAACCCAAGTACAACAAGAGAACCCACACAAACAGAAGAAAAGGAAAACCTAGAGCACTCAGTCAAGGAGATCACAGACCACACCAATGAAGCTCAGAGAATTCCTACCATAGAAGTTCATCCTACAAAGACAGCTAGCAAAGCAAAACATCAGGAAGCACAGAAACAAACAAAAAGAGTCACCTAAAATGGGGAGACAAAAAAGAACAGGCAATCAAAAGGAAGGGAAGACTCCCAACTAAAAGAGCTAAAAAAAATGGAGGTGACCAAACTGCCAGATATAGAATTCAAACTAATGGTTATGAAGATACTCAAGGAGCTCACAGACAACTACAAGGAACTGAGTGAAAACTACATGAACATGAAAAAGGAAACAAACTATAAATAAAAACCATGAAGAAATGAGCAATAAAATCTCACATATAAAAATACAATTAGAAGGAATTACAAGCAGGCTGGATGAAACAGAGGATCAAAACAGAAAGTTGGAGGACAAGGTAGGAAGAAAAATCTCCCAGATAGAGCAAGAAAAAGAAAAGAGACTCAGAAAGAACAAACAGGTGGTAAGGGAGCTGCAAGACAACATGAAATGTAACAATATCCATATAATAGGCACACCAAAAGGAGAAGAAGAGCAATGAATAAAAAAGCCTGCTTGAAAAGTAATGATAGAAAATTTCCCCAATTTGATGAGAGAAAAAGTCACACAAATCCAGGAAACACAGAGAGTCCCAATCAAAAGGAAACCAAAGAGGCCCTCTTCAAGACACGTCAAAATTAAAATAGCAAAATTCCAAGACAAAGAGAGAACCCTAAAGGCAGAAAGGGAGAAACAGGAAGTAACATGCAAGGGAGCCCTGGTAAGACTATCAGCTGACTTCTCAATGGAAACGCTCCAAGCCAGAAGAGAATGGCAAGAAATATTACAAGTAATGAAAACAAGAAACCTTCAAACTAGACTACTTTAAACAGCAATGCTCTCAATGAAAATGAAAGGCCAGATAAGGAGCATCCCAGACAAAAGAAGTCTAAAAGAATACACCTCCACCAAACCAGCTCTGAAAGACATGCTAAATGGACTGCTTCAAGAAAAGGAAGGAAGAGAGTGAGAGACAGAAGAATACAGGTGTGAAAAATGACGATGAATAAGTACCTATCAATAATAACCTTAAACTTAAACAGATTAATGCTCCAATCAAAACACATAGAGCAGCCAAATGGATAAGAAAGCATGACCCACACATATGCTGCCTACAAGAGACCCACATCAGAACAAAAGACCTACACAGACTGAAAGTGAAGGCCTGGAAAAAAATTTTCCAAGCAAACAGACAGGAAAAAAAGAAAAGAAAAAAGAAAAGAAAGCCGGGATAGCAATAATCATAGCAGACAAAATAGATTTCAAAAAAAGAAAGCCATAAAAAGAGACCTAGAAGGTCACTCCATAATACTCAAGGAAGATCCATCAAGAAGACATAAATATTGTAAATATATAGGCACCCAACATAGCATTCAAATACATAAGAAAATCTTGGAGGAATTCAAGAAAGATATTGACACCAACACAATCATATAGCAACATAATTATTAATTTCCTGAGTGATAGGAACATCTTTTGTTATAATGTTGTCCTTCCTAACACAAGAGCTTTTAAAACCCTTAAAATCTCTGGATTGATAAGAATGTCCTTTTTGTATGCTAATGAGATGGCTTGTGGCTAGAGTTCCTAGAGAGTTTTAGGATGCAGGCTGGTTGCCAGAAATACTAATGTATGATTAGAGTGTTGGGACCTTCAGCCCCACTCCCTGAACTCTGAGGAGGTGAGAGGAT